>JAIFZK010000011.1:6257500-6270000 GCA_027481765.1 Tenualosa thibaudeaui
ACAGAAAAGTCTGTCCTTGATTTGTCACGTCACTTCTCAGTTTTGTTTGCATTTCTCTTGCTTTGTCTTTGTGTCAGCATGTGTGTATGTGTTTGTGGCTGTATTTGTATGTGCACATATATGTGTGTGTGCGTGTGTGTGTGTATCTGTGTGTGTGTGAACAGAGCCCCCTGTCTATGTATAAAGGAGGACATAATGGATTTAAAGCCTTTAATGTCAGTAATCAATATAATATGTGTGTGTGTTGGTGATGACGTTAGCAGTGTGTCAGAGATAGGGAGAGAAGAAACGACTTCAGATGGTAATCACTCTCTACCTTCCTACTCTCCGCCCCAAAGCACTCAGGTTTAAATAGCTGTGTCGCATCTGCATGGCACACATACACCCACATAGACTAATGCACACAAAAGTGTGTGCTTTCTCATACCCACTAATGCACACACACAAATGCTGTCACACACATCACTTCCGCAAAACTAGACAGACACATACACTCACATACTGCACACACACACACACACACACACACACACACATATATACACAGAGCACTGCCTCCCACTCTACAGGGGCACAGATGCTGCTATTACCCCAGAGATGGTTGCCATGCAGCTGAGGAAATGGGAAGTGCTAATGAGGAGTGTTGGGGAAAGTGCAATGCATTATGGGAAAGTCACAGTTGGTTGACGGGAGGGATGGAGGGTGTGGAGTGTGTGTTTGTGTGTGTGTGTGTGTGTGTGTGTGTGTGTGTGTGTGTGTTGGAGGGTGGTATCTCAGGACACTGGATGTCAAACAGCTCTTTCCCCCTTTCCCTCTTCCCCTCTTTCCCTCTTCCCCTCTTTCCCGCACACACACACGCATGCACACACACACGCATGCACACACACACCTGTCCATTTGACACACTCCACTAGAGGCCGTATCCAGTGTTCAGCAGGAATGATCAGTACGTTGTGACCATTAATTGTAATTGCAGTTACTTTTATATTAACTTTATATTAACCTTTCTAACTTCATGTTTGTCATTAGGATTAGGCCTATGTTATGCAATTAGCTAAATGAGTCATTAAATAGGCTTTAGGGCACATGGGTGGACTGGTGCATTGATTGTTCATCAGGGAAATTAGTACCCAGTATATTCTATTGAGGAATCGTAAACAACTTTGTTTTTATTTTGGATGACTGGGGTTACATTGTAGCCTTATAGTGCCTCTAGTCTGTGTCCTCTATCTTTACTTAGACTGGTTTGCTTGTTACTTTGACAACATAAGGCAGGTGACACGATCTGTGCTTGGTAACGGAACTATCAAAAGTTCCTATTGAAAAGCGAAGACAGTCTTTATATTTCAAGGACAAAGCACAGCAAACACAAAGTGTTCCTGAGGATGTTTTGGAAGCTTTAAGAAGAGACAGCTTAGCTAGGTGGTGGGATTATCACTCAATACTGTGAGTGAGTGAGTGAGTGAGTGAGTGAGTGAATGAGTGTGTCTGTCTTTGCTTTGAAATCAGTCCTTTATTGTCATTTCTTATCACATTCTGTTTTTTTGTTACCCGTGGAAAACTGAAGGTAGAAGTCTATGTAGCTCTGACTCTTTGTGTGTGTGTGTGTGTATTGGTGTGCTCATGGGGTTGTGTGTGTGCACGGCTGTATACATTTTGAATCAATCTCTCCTTCACTGTCATTTCCTGTCACTCCTCCCTCTCTCTCTCTCTCTATGAGCATACCAGGTGTGCACACAGGAAGTTGAGGAAGATGGGTGTATCTTGGCCTGTGCTTGTATTGATGAGTATGTTGTGCTAATGCAAGAGTGCACGCATGCTCTCTGTCCCCTTGTGTGTGTGTTTGTGTGTGTGTGTATCCATCCCTTGACAGTTGTCTCAGGTCATCTCTTGAGACTTAATTATATCTCTGTGGAAGACACCCACACACACTCACAAACATACACACATACACACACACACACACACACACACAGGATGAAGGAGAGCAACACAAAGAGCAAGAGAAAGGAAAAGAGGAAGACATGCTGTGACACATGGAGAGTGCACAGACAGAGGGAGGGTGGAGAGAGTGCCGAGAGAAAAATACAGAGAGAGAGAGAGAGAGAGAGAGAGAGAAAGAAAGACAGTAAGGACAGAAACATACTGAAATGATGGAAAAACTAGAAGGACTCCCAACAAGCACAGTCCTCTGCTAAGACTCATATCCTGTCTCTTGAAACGGTATCAAAAGTGAAACAATAAGAAAACACAATTCATCAAGGCACCCCATTAGGGAGTCAGCTCAGGTACATATTTTAATGGGCTCCTCCTGCACCTGTGCACGCTGCACCTAAAGTGACCTCCAAACCAAAGATTCACGACGAGACAAACTGCAGAGTTGTAATAAGCAGCAACTTGCAGCAACATTCTTTCTAAAAACGAAACAATTCAAACCAATACAAACCGCAATGGGACCATTAACCCTAGTAATGGGACCATGGTTTCCATAACAACATCTTGTAGACTTGCTAGCTGGCTAGTAAGCTAACAAAATACATCTATTACACTAACTAGCCAACTGTCTAAAAAATCATGTTCATTTGTTTGACCCGTGATGACTGAAGTTGGGCAGACGCTGCTGTGTTTCTGGTGGGCTGACTGAGTAACATAAACGTGTGCGGTAAAAATGTTCTAAAACCAACTACGATTTGACATGCTGATTGTTTCACAACGGCTTGCATCGGCATGCAACATTTAAATCACACAGCTGCAGCTCCTCTATTCAACAATTTCATTGTGTTTCATTGTGTCCTTGGCCTTAAGCAACATGTCACCCCTATACTTGCATAAACAGACCAACCACATCCAAACGATGACCTCCTTACTGGTGAAGGCAAAGCTAATGAACATGCAGTGTGAGCAAAACATACTCAGAGAGGAAGAGGAGAATGGAGAGTAAGAGGAAGAAGGGATGTAGGGCCAGAAAGAGATAAAAATGTGTGAGAAAGACAGGTACACGAGAAAGAGAGAGAGAGAGAGAGAGATACACTGTGTCCATTTATTTTTCTTTAATATTACACTTTGCTTTCTTTAATGTAGTAGCATGCTTGTAACACTGCAATAATGGTTAAGCCAATGAAGCTACTTGAATTTCAATTAAAGAATGAGAGAAAAGGGAGGGAGAGGGAGGGAGAGAAAAGAAAGAAGGAGAGATGAAGCTCAGAGGAGATATAAAGAACAAAGAGAGAAATGAGTGAAACTGCCAGTTTTATAGGCAAGGGAACATGGGAGGAATGAGGAAGCAAGCACAGAGAAGCTGACACAGGCCTCGGTGCCGATGTCTCTGTGTGTGTGTGTGTGTGTGTGTGTGTGTGTGTGTGTGCCAAAGAGGTGTATAAAACTGTGTTGTATGACTCCCACCGGACATAAGATTGGGAGCACGGGCCAGGGCGTTGCCCAGGGCATGCACATACACACACACACACACACACGTGGGACAAGCATGCGTGTATTGAATTAGTGTAGAGAGATTAGTGAGGAGAAACGTGGAGAATGTGGAGCAGATTTTTCTCCCTGCTAAGGGATTGTGTCTGACGTATGTGTGTGTGTGTGCCCGTACCCTTGCCAGCATTCAACGTGTGTGTTTTTCTCAAGCATGGAAAAATCAAACAACTCACACATAGGGTACCAGACCCGCCACTGTGTGTTCTCACAGCCTGTGAGCTTGTGACACACACCCACACATACATACAAATACATGTACCACCACCCAGACACACACACAGACACAGTCTCATCCACCCAAACACACATACATACACACACACACACACACACACACACACACACACACACACAATCTGTCATATTTGATCGTCCCCTCTGTGTATTCACACAGTGAGAATGCAAAAACATAAACACACACACACAGACAGACACATTCACACATACAAAGTCCCAGACACCCATAGGCACACACTCTAATGGCATCAGTGCAAGCAGTCTTGATATGCTTTGACACTGAGTCCCTTGGGAGGGTTTGGCTGGAGTGGGGGATGTGGTGAGGTTGGGTGAGGATGGGGGCCTGGATGGAGAATAGAACCACAAGTCCACCGCCGCTCTTGCTGCCTCTGCTGTTCTGGATGCGGCTGATTTGATTGGCTCCTCCCAGGAGCACCGTGGCTCTGATCAGCTCAGCCATGGTGGCAGCAGCAAGGAGCTAACCGAGTGTGGCAGCATACACACACACACATACAATAATATACAAATACATGTGTACGCACACACTCTCTCACACACACACACACACACACACACACACACACACACACACACACGCATTATCACACACAAATGATCTCTCCTCTCTCTTCTCTCCTTTCTGTTGCTTATACACAACACATAAACACACACATGCTCTCTCTTTCTCCCCCTCACACACACACACACACACACACACACACACACACACACACACACACACACACACACACACACACACACACACACACACACACACACACACACACACACACACACACACACACACACACACACACACACACACACACACACACACACACACACATACACATACACGGATGGCTTAGTGTGCCTCTTTGCTGCTTTCATATAGGGACCCATGCTCCCGGCACAGCAAATGGCCCATAATTCTTTGTAATGGTGACACTAGGGGCATATGTTCAGTTTGTGTTACCGCAGTGCAGCGCAACAGAGGACATGACAAGAGAGAGAGAAAGAGAAAGGGAGGGAAGGAGGGAGAGAGGGATACAAAGAGATACAGAGAGAAGAAGAGAGCGAATGAGTTAATGGTGGGGCATGCAGCCGGCCAGAAGGAAGTATACAGCTTGGAGGGCAGATGGATGAAAACAAAATGACAAGAGGGAAAGAGGGAGAGAGAAAGAGAGAGAGGGATAGAGACTAGAGAAAGAAAGTATGAAGGGCAAAGGAGAGGGCAAAGGAGACAGAGCAGATGGACATCTGAGAAAGAAAGAAAGAAGGAAAGAAAGAACTAAAGAAGGAAAAAAAGAAAGAAAGAAAGGAATAAACATAAAGAAATGAAAAGTAGTGTATTGGAATATTTGTATGAAGAGGAAGAAGCTCCTCCCCTTCTTTGATTTTTCTTTGATTTTCTTTGATTTGGTTTATTCTTAAGGAGAATAAGATCTGTCCTGTGACCAGAGAGAAAAACTGAACTATGCTGCACTATGATGACTACACATGGTAGAGTGTTAGAAGCACATCTTGAAGATGAGGAGCTGAGAAGACCAGATGCTTGTGGAGAGGAAGATGTGAAAGAGTTGTATGAGAGAAAGAGAAAGAGAGAGAGAGACAAACAAAATGAATGATGGGCAAGACTAAAGTGGTTAAAGGGCTTATGGAAGATGCCAGAAGCTGACAAAGTGGTATACATGTGAGAGAGGAAGATTAGGGTGAAGATGAGGAAGAGCAGGAGACGAGAGGACGGGGTGCCTGAGAGAGATGCAGCTCGGCGAGTTCAATGAAGCGCCCCAGTTCTGTCAGCACCGTTTCCATGGTGATGAATAATGCAGGGTGGCTGTGTTGGTGAGGGGAGTATCTGTATGTGGGGTTGGGGTTGGGGGTGTGTGTGTGGGGGGGGGCATTTCCTGTACTCCTATACACCCCCGCCCCTCAAAAAACACACACACCCACATCAACGAGCCCTTGATATTTGAGTACAGAGAAAATCAGGTCAGAGCAACAAGCACGGCTCTCCTCCTTCTATGGAGAAAACTTCAGACCACCTGAAGCTTTGCTGCACACACACACACACACACACAAATGCACACTTTCTCCTCACACTTACCCAGGCCACCCGGGGCTTCCCTCGCTATGTGAGGCCAGATCGGCTGGCACTTCAAAGCCAGCTTCCTGCCACACGTGGCAGCGGGTATGAGAGGCACATACATCTCATTGCCTGGGCAGAGAAACCAAAGTGTCTTGCTGTAGGAAGAGAAGATCATACAAGCACATCAGGGAGGGTTGGGGGGCTGTGAGGGTGAGGGGCTATTGCTGGGGAGAGGGGGGCACAGAGATGAAAAGTTCAGTAGGGCAGTGGGTGTATGAACTGAGCTGAGGTCAGTTTTAAATTTGGGGACAGCTGGAGGATAGGAGTGATGGTGTGTATGTGATTAGTGTCACACAGTGTGTGTGTGTGTGTGTGTGTGTGTGTGTGTGTATGCGTGTGTGTGTGTGTGTGTGTGCATATTTGTGTGTGTATAGCCGTATCGAAAGCCGCAACATAAAGTGGAGATGGACAACAGAGCTTCAAAAAAATATAAGAATTGAATTCAAATTCTAGGCGGTAAATCCCAAAAAGCAACACAGAGGAACATGGTGCTCTCAGGTGTAGTGAGAAAATGCAAGCTTTCCTAAAGGTAAGCACATGGCCATTGACTTGATTTGGCCCCCACACCACCCAAAGACTGTTGCAATGCCACTGCAAGTCCCGTGGGGGTGCAGAGGGGCATAAAAATGTGTGTGTGCATGCGTGTGTGTTTATGTGTGTGCCGGCTGTGTAGTTTGCATGACTCCAGAGTTGTTGATCTCTCTCTCTCTCTCTCTATCTATCTATCTGTCTATCTGTCTGTCTTTCTCTCTCCGTCTCTCTGGGGAAGAGGTAACTGGGACTGCACCTGTTGGGAGAGCTTTGAAACGTATGCCTCACCAACTCTGGGAAAATTTGGCTGCTGCCACTGTTCACTTATAAGCTCTCCATATCTCATAACCACAAGTGTTATCATGACCGCCCATCTCAAACACACACTTATACACACACATACTCACACACACACACACAGCCACACCCACACTAGCACAAATTTACTTACACTGGTCTATACATCAGTGTGGCTGATCAGAGTAAATGCTTTCGCTAGTGCCTCCAACCGTTTCCAGTCTGTTTGCAATCTTTATGAGCCAGCAGAAGAAGCCTGATCAAATCATACTGGCACTGGCTCTGGCCCTGGGGAGTCACTTCACCTTAGCTACCCTCAGGGAGGTCGGCTTACCCGCTTTTGCTTCAGGCTAGCTCACAGTGTGTGTGTGTGTGTGTGTGTGTGTGTGTGTTCATACTCCAACATCTCAGTTCAGTTTTTTTTTTCAGTACAGTGTTGGTTTACTCTGCCTTAACCCAAACACATGCACACACACACACACACACACACACACACACACACAAACACACACACACACACACACAAACAAACAAACAAGCACACACTCAAACTATGAGTATCAAGAGCTCTGAGAAAGAACCGAACCAGTGCAGTCTATGGGCATCATATGAAAGGACCTGCTTAGAAGTGTGTGTGTGTGTGTGTGCGTGTGTGTGTGCGTGTGTGCATGGGAGTTTAAGAGCTGACCTTATAGTCAGCCTGAGTCTGTGGAGAATGAATATGAGCCCTTTAGGCATGAGGCTCTCTCTCTCTCCTCTCTCTTTCTCCCTTTCTTTCTGTCTATCTCTTCTTCTCATTGTGTCTTTTGCTTGCTCTTTCTCTTTCACCCTCTCTCTCTTGCTCTCTCTTTCTTTCTTTTTGTCTCTTTCTCCCTTTGCCTTTCCCTCCTTCATTCTCTCTTTCACTCTGTTCCCTTCTCTCTCTCTCTCTCTTTCATTCTTTCTGTCAAACCCCCACCCTCTCTCTCCTCTGTCTTTCAGAGAGGATAATCTTCCACTCACAGGGCAGAGCTGCAATCACAATGACCCCCCTGCCCTACTCCCTGTGTCTCTCACACACACACACACAGATATACACACACACACACTCACATACATGCACAAATACTCTCTGATTTACAGACACATACAGTACACATTCAGTACACAACACACATACACACGTGACCACACACATACACACACATAACTACACTCCGATTTACAGACACATACACATTCAGTACACAACACACGTACACACGCGACCACACGCGCACAAACACACACACACACACACAGACACACACACACAGCTGCTGTCAGTTCAGGGATTTGGTGGAAGACACTGTGCCATAGCCACAGCTCCAACAGGATGCTCTTTATGTTGCACAGGCCCAGCTGGTCTCTCTGCCTGTGAAACCCAGATCAGGAGTGGCTATAATTTGCTCACAGTTCCTTAGAAGCCATCTACGTAGTGATAGGCTAGTCTGACTGATACCTCAAGTCATTCCTGAACAACATGCACATTTATTTTCTTGTGTAATATCTGTCTTTTGTGTTTTATTTGTGAGTCGTAACTTCTGGTCAGCAACAGTTATTTTGAGTTTGGGTGTGTGTTTGTGTGTGTGTGTGTGTGTGTGTGTGTGTGTAGGGGTGGGGTATATGTTGGCCATTCCAAAAATTCTGATGTTTATAGACTTATTTCTGATTATTTATGCTATTAAATTCATACTTATGCATTGGTATAAATATGTAAGCTGTCAAAATCTGTCACCTTGGGACTGACCCTTTTGAAAATAGCTGAATCCTCTTTTGTTTCACTGGACCATGAATGAATGAAAGCATGTAAATCTCTCTCCCTCTCTCACTCTCTCTCTCTCTCTCTCTCTCTCTCTGTCTGTTTTCAGAGTGAGGAACACTGATCTTCCAGTCAAGGTGTCTCCGAGGGGTCTAACCATGTACATGAGTGGCAAACAAAAAAGCGTCTCTGTGGAAACCAAGCCTGGCCAGGTCATCGCAGACTTCCGCAAGAGCCGGGGAGGCTTCACCTTACTGCTGTCCACTCAGTGACCCTGACCATCATCATCACACACACACACACACACACACACACACACACACAGTTACAAGTTACAAGCAATTATACTCTCAGGAACTGTCTGTCTGAGTCAGTCATTGAAAACTTGAGAAAATGGAAATGAACGGTAATGGAATAGAACGGAAATGAAAACATATTTGACTCAGTGAAATGTACTGGAATGGATCTCAATATTGACCTTATTGACTGTTCCTTTACTTTGGACCAAGTTACCTTTCTTTAGCCTATTCAGAGGATAATCTGATTTATGTTATTAGTATTTTAAACTGTGCTTCATGGCAATGGTACTGTTTTTTTTTTTGTTTTGTTTTTTTACATGCTACTGTATAGAGACTAAAGAGAGTATATATAGTTTATTGTTATTGCTATAAAAAGTTGTTTTATGCAAATGAATGTGATCTATAGTGATCTATTGCTACTGGTCTGTCACGTCATCAATAGGTTATGTTTGTAATATGTTATGCTGCATTTCACTTCACATTTCAGACAGATTCCAGACCCCTGTAGCCTCCAGATTCCAGACCCCTGTAGGTTATTGATTATGCCTGTGCGGTGATGAAATGGTCTGAATTTCACTCATGGCAACTGTATGCGAAAACAAGGAATCTCCTCATCAGTATTTTATTCTGGCACATTTATGAGTCTGTTTAATAAAAACAATCATGGCTCAAATGTGCTTCTGTGGTGTGTGTGTGTGTGTGTGTGTGTGTGTGTGTGTGTGTGTGTGTGTGTGCCTGCGCCTGCGTCAACTAATGGTAATCATGAGACTGAAAAAAGGTAGCGAGAGAAAATGTATCTGTGCCTATATGCACGCATCTCTGTCAGCTGAGGTACGAGTGCTTCATTTTAGGCTCAGCTCTGAATGTTTTACTGTCAGTGCAGAATCAAAGAGAGAAAACGCCGTTTCCATTTTGGGCCAAGGGCAGTCAGTGGAAACGGAAGTATCTTGTGTTTTTGTACATGTACATGCACACTTTTTGTGTGTGTGTGTGTGTGTGTTTTGTGTGCATTTATGTGACTTGTGCATTTCCCACTTCAGCTTCAGTGCTGATGGCAGTCAGTGGAGGCACAGAAAGTATGTGTGTGTGTGTGTGTGTGTGTGTGTATGTGTGTGTGTTTCCACTCTGCTCTGAGTGCTGATGGGGTTTTGTTCAGACAGGCTGTCCTCAGTATGACATGGCTTTTTCTGTGGCCTGACAACCCCCCTGCTGGGAGTCCCCTGTCTGCTGCCTCATCTGATCTGACAACTCAGTGTGTGTGTGTGTGTGTGTATGTGTGTGTGTGTGTGTTGCTCTGGTTAAAGACAGTGTTCGTGTCTGCGCACACATTTTGCACATATTTATTTTGAGCATAAATACATTGGTTGATGGATTCCTATAATGTATATTAGGACTATTAGCAAAGCTGTTACACGTTTGCTGCTTTTTAGTGTTTAACATCCTCGCAGACTGTGTGTGTCCTCATTTTGTCAGTTTGTCTATGTGGTTTTAATGTGTTGGCAGTTCGCACACCTGTGTGAGTGTGCGCTTGTGTGTGTGTGTGTGGTTTGTATGTATGTGTGTCACTCGACCTTAAGTGTGTGTTTGTGTGGCTTGCCAGCATGTGATGCCAGCAGACAGGTGTTAGAGTGCCTTCACCTTCACTTAAGCCTTCCTGCTTAAACACTATGCATCCAATACACTGGATGAAGATGAAGCTTATTACTATTATTAGTAGTGCTGCTATTAATGGCACCAATAATACCACAACTGATATCAGTAGAAATAATGGGCATCATCTTAATTAGCACAATAACCACCACCATCATCATTCATCATCAACAACATCATCAGCTATCATCCCACAGCCAAACCTTTACAGGAAGGACCCAAAGTGCTTTACCCCAACACAACGCGTGCGTGTATGAATGACTGTGTGTGTGTGTGTGTGTGTGTGTGCATGAATGACTGTGTGTATGTGTGTGTGTGTGTGTGTGTGTGTGTGTGTGCATCCATCTCTCCATCCTTGTGTGTATGTCTCTGTATGCACTTGTGTGTGAGAGACAGCTAATAGCAAACAATTTAAATAGATGAGAGACCAAAGTAGAAGAAAAGAAAGGACTGAAGCACGTGCCTTGTGAGCACTGGGGAAAAAACAAGCTCCTCTTTTCCCTTTTAACGAAAGCTCAGGATGACCTCCTAGCTCAGCAAGCACCAAGAGAGCCACACACTGATCCATTAGAGCACAGAGGAGCTGCTTGTTTACCCCATACCACTGCTCCTCTTCATCCCGATCCATCAGACCCAGAATAAACCTGCCAGGCCAAAACACCAGCTACTCAGACCAATTAAAGAAGTCAAATTGAGTTTCTTCACAAACAAATTTAATGGGGAATTTCATTTGAAGACTCTGTGACTCAGGACAGGGAGAGGGAGGCTCACTGTACATACACACACACAAAAACACACATACGCACACACACAAGGGAGCCGGTTGTGTGGTTTTTGCGAGCATTGGGATAGACAACCGTTAGCATTGCTTTTTAATTACCAGAAATTTAGACTCACAAGTTAGCGCAGTTATCAGAGCAAATATGTGTGGTGTTCTTGTGCTTGGAGTCACTAGTTTTTGCTTACTTGAGTTGACCTACATTTTAAACATTATGAGCCAATTTGGGACACGAGCCCCCCTTTCCCAGTAAAAAAAACAAAAACAAAACAAAAAAAAAAACGGCAGCTCAAGGAATTTGAAGCTATAAAAAGTGGACATGACTGTGTGATATTGTCCATGTCTGGGTGGACTGAACTGACTGACTTGACTTGAGTGGTGTCTGCTGTGCTGTGACCATTATACAGAGAAAGCCACTCCAGGGACCTTGCAAGGTCATGTGCTCTTGCTCTTTTCACAGTGACCAGTGTTTTGTCCAGCACTCTGGGCTCCTTCCGGAGTTTTCCATTGTCATCCCCAACCCCCCACTGCTATCAGATAGATTCCTTGGAGATTCTCTTGGTTAATCTCAGCCTCTCCTGCCGGGACAGACAGCTGCTTCTTGGCAACCCTGCTCTGCCTTCATCCAAACTGTGTATCCACTGAGACTGATCCTCCAGTCACATGCCTGGCGTTGTGACAAGCCCTCCAATCACCTCTCAGGGACAGGGGAGTTCTACAATGTCTAGAATGTTTTCTTTAAAAAAAAAAAAAGCATCTTTTAACATTACATTTCCAAGGCACTCAGTCTTTAGTTTGAGGGACAGCAGACAGGAATGCATTAGTCACGCATCCAATTTTCGGGCAATGTCTTGACCAATCATCAGGCTTGCTTTTTAACATGATACCCAATCAGTCACTCACTCTTGTCTCAGCTCTGACAATCAGGTATTTGTCTCGCTGACAGCACATCCAATCAGCCAGTGATCCCAGTGACAGCTCATCCAATCAGATCCATCCTGGCCGTGACAGGACAGCGTGACCCCCCTCTCAATAACAGGCTTTTTGTTTCTCTGCTTGTCAGGCCTGTAGAGATTCAGCTACAGCTACAGACTCAGACAGACTCACAGCTTGAGTGGTGGTAGACACCTTTCAGACATGCTTGCCTTCAGTTTCTTTTAAAGGTGGATTTAGCAATGCTAGATGAAATCGTGTCTGGATATGTTTTTGTTTACCTTTCTAAGCAGACACTGTTGTCCAGTATAACTTACACTGTATTTAAACCACAGTGTTTTGTGGGATAGGCTACCTCCA
>JAIFZK010000011.1:6275000-6467500 GCA_027481765.1 Tenualosa thibaudeaui
CTCACAAACAAAGTGACTTCACAAAAGTCACTTCAGGATGCACTAGTTTTACTGTACACAAACACTGTAAGAGAGGACTTGGTAACTGTGGGAACCACTGTGTTGTGTGGGCTGCGATGTGCAGAGGTGGTGAGATTTCGTGTGTGGGTGTGTGTGTGTAGGAAGGATGGTTTGGTCTCCCAGTCCAAGCCTCAGGCTCACTTTTAGTCTGTAAGAACAGCAAAACCTCTCTCTCAGTACTGGTATTTGCTTGCAAGACATGAAGGCCTTTGAAGGCTGGGCTCTCAGTGATGGTGTGTGTGGGTGTGTGTGTGAGGAGACTCCAGTGATAGAAAGTTCAGGGCAAGTCGTCGGTCGTCCATCAGTCTCCCACCATCGATGTTGAAGATGATGAAGATGATGACAATGTCGGGCATTAGGAAATCAGTTAAACAGCCCGAAACACCTAGTGGCTGAGGAGACTGAGGCCTTAGAATCTTTCAACATCGAAGCAGTGGCATCCTCTCAAGTTACCATGACATCCGTGTCTACCACAGTTCAGTCAATAAGAACTGACACTGACAACCCCTTCCCTCCCAGATTGTTTTGTCTGTCTTTTGCTATTCATGACATTGAGCAAGTACATGTGGTCATCGAGACTGTCAGTGACTTGTGTCTGCTTCCCAGCAGATTTTTTGCCACTCTTAAAAGAGGAAGCAAGAGTGGAGCAGGCACTGGTGTCATTGGTGTACTTCTCAGCTGCACTCTCTCACTACCCCCCCATGACACACACACACACACCACACACACATCTATATCTCTAAACGCAGTGCATCTCAACAATGTCACAGCTCATCTGCAGTGCTGAGAAGTGCCCGGGAGAGTTCGCGTCTCCTGTAATCGAAGAAGCTCCTTGTGAAGAAAAAAAAAAAAACAGATGCCTGTTCACATGCTCCAAGATTTCCAAGTACAGTAGGCCATTCATTAGAGAGATCGAACGGCATGACGCGAGTCCAGAGGCTCATTTTTAACAACCACAATAGTCACAGGAGCTGTGTTATTTAACAGTCCTGCTGATCTCAAGAGTCAATGCACTAATAATGTTCAACATCAACCCTATTCTGGTGTGTGCACCAAAGAGACTTGACTTAATAAAAAACAAAAATACAATCCATTTTCAATGTCACAGTAATAAAAATCACAAACAAATAAACAAACAAACAAACAAAAAGCAAAACAACAAAACATACACAACAAATAAAGACCACAGGCCAACATGCACATCATCACTGTATCAATGCATGGACTACTTTACTATTTTCTCATTTTCTTACGAAGCAACATATGTACACCGCAGTTGTTTTTATTATTATTGTTATCATTATATAATATATAACTTATTTCACCTAGACTTCTCCCGAGCTATACAGACTCTAGGTGCTGCAGTGGGTATTAAGCTCTATACGTTCATAGCAGCAACAAAAACAAAACAATGAGGAACTGAGGAAACTTTCACCCAGAGAAAAGGAGACGAACAGGGCAGAGCAATGTACGTTTGCAACACTGTCCCTGAGCGTGATCACACTGTTTTTTACCTAGCAGTCAGGCGCACCAAGTTCCATCTCAATTCTCCAAAGAGGTCATTTGTTTGAGTCAATATATGGCAATAATGTTTTCTGATTTTTTTTCTGGGGGGTGGGGGTGTATGTGAAGTTTGCCTCTGATTTGGAGGTCCTTTGTGTGTTCTGATGTCAGTACATTCTGACACAGACCGAAGTGACTTGATCACCAGCTGAGAGAATCACATGGTCCTGCTATGGGCCTACGGCTCATTTGTAGTGACTGAGGTCATGAGTACAGCAGTACAGTAACCAAAGAAAAAGGTGGGGTATTATTATCCACAGAGTTCATCAAGAGCTGCGTGATTGGAGAGAATATTGGATCTTGCAGTGTGCGATTGATGAGGCCACAAGCACCACCAAGGAAGATGATTGGCTAACAACAGATGACTTGTGAGGGCTTGAGAGAGATTCGATTGAAAGATCTGGAGCTGGACAACCTCTTTGATTGAAGTTGCTCTAATGTGGATGAACAGGTAGCCGGTGAATGAATTACAATAGCATAGCACGCGCTGACAAGTAGTGACAGCCTTGCCCTTGTAGCTGTGCTGAGTTTGGTACATGTGCTATAGCTAAGTGGTGTATGTGCTAGTGGTAGACATTGAAAGCTAACTGGTAGGTATCAGCAGTGCACACGCTAAGCTAACGTGGCTGTACTTTCCCCCTTGCACTGTCTCATCCAAACCCTCCTTGAGACTTTGTTTATAACAATTCAGAAGCAGTTTTAACTCAGCTGCCTAACCAGACACGCCGTTCACATTGTTCTCACACATGAGTGTACACAGGCCGTATTTAAGGCCATATACTGTATGTCAGATGAATAGGAAATAAACACAAGGAGGTTGGAGAGAAAGGCCAGACCCTGAGTTTTCCAGGCATACACAGGAATGTGAGTGGATACTAGTAGCCTGTCACCCCCTCCACCCACCCACACACACACACACACACACACACACACACACAGACACACACAGCAACCCCATGTCCTACATTCTCTCCCTGTCACTGGTCGCCACACTTGGCCATCTCTAGCTGTGTGTGTGTGTGTGTGTGTTTTTCAGTGAACAACATCTCTCTGTCTGGCTCTCGCTTCAACAATTGGGGGTGGGGATGGGAGGCAGGGATGCAATCTGAACAGAGCTACAACAGGGATGTGTGTGTGTGTGTGTGTGTGTGTGTGAGAGAGAGAGAGAGAGAGAGAGAACAAGAGGGAAAAAGAGTTTGAGAGTCAGCCAGTGGGCAGAGGGTGGGTTGTTTACATTGCAGACTCAAGTGGCCTTGTAGGACAGAGGCTACGGCCATGGCAGACCCTCATCCACACTGGCCCTGGACCTGATTCAGTGCACACTCCAGCCAGCATGACACTAAAGCAACCACCACCAACCCCCACCACCACCTCCTGCCCAGGCATGGATCCAAAGTCAGACCCTGACCCTCTTCTTCACTCGCTCCCTCTTTCTCATGTCCTTCCTGCCTTTCTCTCTACCTCTCTCTTCATCCCTCTCTTACTCTCATGCATTTGGCACTGATGTCTGATAACCATTTGCCCTAACACTCATTCGCCTCTCTCTCTGTGTACAGCAGAGATACATGGCTACAGCTGCCTGCTCTCTCTCTCCTCTGTGCAGAGACGTACAGTACAGTTTAAGCTGAGCTGCCTACTCTCTGCAGCAGTGGTGACCCCTGGCCTCTCTAAGCAGAGCAGGAAAGGATGAGTGTTCGTTGCGGAAGGACTAAACTGTTTGTAGGATTTTTTTTTCTCCTAAAGCTTGTGCTTGGCGTTACAGTACACAGGCTGCAAGGGCAGTGTAAAGTGTGTGTGTGTGTGTGTGTGAAGGTGAGAATTTACTCTAATATGATCTGAATGGCTACCCCCACCCCCTTATCCTGTTATTTTTCAATCTCGCTCGATTTGTTCGGACTGGGAGATTAAAATCGGATTATCATGGTGTGTTCACCAACACTTCGTGTGAGTCCACGTGTATGTACATTTATGTGTGTGTGTGTATCCGTGTGAGTCAACAGGAGTGTATCTGTATGCGTGTGTGAGTGTGTGTGTAAAGAAAGAGGACCATCACTACAATACCATAGCTCCCACAGGGAGCGTCCTGAGAATTGAGAATTGCTCTTTGCTCCACCCTATTTGGTGTGTGTGTGTGTTTGTGTGTAAGCATGTTCCAGCATGTCTTATGCTGGGCAGGTAAGGTTGGCACAGACACACGCATGCACAAGCACTGGGCACAGGGTATGGGGGATGGCGACGTCTGGATACCAAACGGCCCACAATGGGATTAAGTGCCCTGCTGTCCTGCCACATGCTGTCGGCTGTGAGCGGGAAAAAAAAACAGAAATAAGAAAAAAAAAAACTTGTCTGTCTGCAGACATACTGTTGCTTCGCTTGCTACACCGTGACCTTGAACCTCAATCAGCTTTTCTAGAAAATCACCTCTGGGCCACACACACACACACACTCACACACACACAATGTAAGAGAAAACTGCAGAGTCATAGGTAAGTTTGCACACACATCAACAGTGTGGACTAGTGGGCTTTGCAGGGCAGCATTGTTACAACTGCTCTTAGTCACACTTAGTTTAGTTAGTGGCACTTGGTTGATGACAGGCCCTGGCACTATGGCACTACGTCTGACATTGGGGCAGAGTGTGGGCCAAATTATCCAGACAGACTTGCAGGAAGCCATAGTTTAGCAACAAACAATCAAGAAGACAAAATGTGGAAAGTAAAGAGGTGTGACAATAGTTTTTCATATAATATAATTTCATATGGTCATATGATTTCATATATCCACTGGTTTCACACCCTACTTGTAAAAGGTATATCTTAAATGTATATCTTAAACACTGAAACTTGCTTTTTAACATAGCTTCACTGTTCAAGGCTTTGTTTCACATCCTGCTTCTGGGTCAGCTGTTTGACTAGAGCATCACTCTCCCCCCAGAGTAAGCTGGAGAACTGATGGTGTCCTCATTCTAACATAGGGACCAGGTTGGCTTGGCAACCCCTATATATACGAGTGTCGCCATATGTCAGCAGCTTGTTCATGGGCCCCAAGGGAGACAACTCCAAAATATACAAACACCTTCAGGAACAAATCTAGAGCCCGGAGCCTCATTTGTGACCTATTTTTGACTCACACACACACACACACACACAAAACATACATGAATAAACATTGTATGAGGTGATGTTTTTTAAATAAAAACTGTATCCCTAGAATCTTAACTTCAGAGTGGTCAAGGACATGTCTGGGACAAGACCTCAGAGGAAATTCAGAGAAATTTAAAACACACACGCACACAAACACTGCCCTTTGCCTGCAGATATGACAACAGTCATCTTATCTCACCCTGCTGGCCAGGACAGGGACCGAGAACCTCGCCTCTTCATATCACTCACACACACACTCACACACACACACACACACACACACACACACACACACACACACACAGCCTCAGAGGCACCCACATCTCTCTGCACCTCAGTGCCATGCATGACACAGGCCTTGAGAAGGCGCCTGCTTGCACGAGACAGTGTATTTAAGAATATAAATGAAAACATGCTGCCTAGATTAGGCATTGCAAACTGAGGAGAGGGGGTGGTAATTGTATGCATGTTTATATGAGTGTGTGTATGTGTGTGTATGTGTGTGCATGCGCACATGGAGAGGTAATCTGTTAATCTTGTTAATGCCCCTGCAGCCGGCACCTTAACAACAGGCGCGTGAAACAAAAGGATGGAGACGAGGGGTGGGGGGGGGGCAGGGGGGGTAAACAGCTGATGACCTTCGCCCACTCTCTGTGACACACACACACACACACATATACACACACATACACAAATAAGGGAAGCCGTCAGGCAGGAGACAGGACCCAAAGGACATGGCAGCAGACCTTATACCATAAAAGGATTTCCTGTCTTTACAGACTTTCTCCTCAAAGGCTGCTAACACTACATTGATAGCCCTGCTACTGACAGACACGGCATAATGGCTATATCATTGTGCTTCCTATTGGTTGTGCGTCATTGAGACCATATCACACTTTATAGGCAGTTGGTTGCATTGGGCATCAATGGGAGTGATCTCTCTCAAGTAGAGTTTGCAATATCTAAGCATTGCTGTACCTGAGGACAACAAGCCACCTTCTCTCTCTCCACCCTGATGTGCTGGGAATCCCTATATAGCCAGGTGAAGCCCAATGCCTCATCACACGCTTAATGAGCTGTGCGGAACAAAACAAATCTATCATCCATCGGCCATGGGAGCGCTGCTGTGCTCGTATGGTGGTGGTCAGCCCTACCTAATGAGCCTTAGAGAGGAATGGGCGATATGGGCAAGACCCTGGAGCACCAATAAGGGTTGCTGCTACAACACAGGGGCCCTTTGAAAGGATATACCATTGCCTCCTCCCTACCCTAATATCAATAATAATTGTGTTGGTTAATAAGGGGGCCTGTGTCAGTGCAGGTCTTAAATCACCCTACCCCTCGCCCACCCCTCTTACGCGTGCCCTTGGCACTAACAAAGGTGAGTTTTAAGAGTGCCATCCTGAATGCCTCACGGTGTGTGTGAGTGTGCTTTTTTTAAAGCCATCCCAAAGTGGTGCAGTACCCTCTGCGAGAGCAACTGTCTCTCTCTCTCTCCTAAAACAGCCACTCCTCTGTTGGCCTAGTTAGCGTGGTGCGCTTCGTCCTCTGCCGTCGGATGGGAAAGTGAACGGATAAGAGAACAGCGAAGAAAAGTGAATCAGCGAAAACTGTGGACTCAGCAAGGGGCTTGAAAAAGAGAGCTTCCATTGAGAGCTTTTCTTTAGACCTTGGAGCAATGGAGACTTGATGGAGATTTTTTGGGCGATGGGGAAAGTGCTGAAGGTGACCCAACATGACAGAGGAAAAGGGTGAGGAGGGAGCAATACAATGTGATACGAGTGGAGAAGGTCTCCGTGTTCTCTTTTGTCTCTCGTCTCACCGGTCGAGCACTCGGTTGTAGTCCTGCGGGCCGCAGCCGCCTTCACTCTTGAGCTCGGCAAACACCTGTGTGAAGAAGTGCGGGTCGGCGTTGATCCGTAGCATCTTGGCACTGGTGGCATCGATAATGGCCAGGCAGCGGTCCCAGAAGGCCTCCTTGCCCGCCTCCACCAGAAAGGGCTTGAGTGGGTACGAGATCTCGTTGCCCATATACGAGTAGGACAGGTAGAGACATGTGAGGAGAATGGCCTGGAGCTCATGCTCGGACGACACCAGGTCTCCGTCCACCACATCGCGGCACAGCATGTAGACAAAGACCACATTGGCTGGCGTGACAAAGGCCTGGTCCTGCCAGCCCTGGAGGAGGAGAGAACGGTCCACGGCGCGCAACCACAGCACTGGGTCGGCCGGCGACAGGTGCTTGAGGCGGTAGCAACGACCACAGAGGAACTCGCCGAGGCAGCGGAGGAGCTCGCTGGTGGATGCCTGCACGATGACGCGCTTAGGTGAGGACGTCACAACTCCCGGTGACACTTTCTTGACAGACGCCAGCTGCGTCTTACCGTAGCCGAGGCCAAGGCCCATGCCCCCCATGCCCCCCATGCCCATACCAAGGGCAGAGGCAGGGCCGTCATAGCTGGACAGGTTGGCACACGAAAGTGACTTCTTCACATTCTCCCGGTTCATGTGCAGCACTGGGTCCTTTTGGTGGTAGAAGTTGTTGTTGTTGTTGAGCGTCAGCGGACCACCGGGGATGCCTGCCACCAAGCCCCCGGGCCCGCCGGGGCATCCTCCTTTCTTTGTCCCGCCACCACTGCCTCGTTTTTTGGTGGAGGCCACCAGCCGCTTCCATGTGAGCGCAGGCAAGAAGATGGAGTGCCCTCGCTTGAGCCCGCCACTGCCGCTGCGGTCCTTCTGCGTGTTCAGCGAACGGCTGCTCAGGCTCGGGTAGTGGCTCAACGAGCCTGGCCGGTCATCGTAGTAACTGGGCTTACGTGGCCCGGGAGAGAGGGACAGTACAGTGCCCATGGTGAGCTGCTGATGAGGGGGAAAGAGGAGGAGCTGAGAAAAGTGTGGTGGGGCAGTGAGTGAAGCCTATGGATTCACAGGGAGCACAGCCGCAGGGCAACACTCTCCAGACTGTGTGCTGGGCGTAAAGACAGCAGGGAAAGCCAGACAGACGACTGTCATGGATGGAGCCTGAAAGATAAATAGTTTTTTTTTAACAACTTCTACTTGTGAACGAGTGTCATTCACTCATTAAAAACAATGCTTACAAATACAAATAACTACAGCCTCGCAAACTATTTACAATCTAGTATTTTCTTCGGTGACAACAAACAAAACTAAAATAACTTAGAAAATGCTTACACACATCTGAGCTTTCGTATACTGTACGTCTAGAACTCAGTAGAAATAATAATAAAAAAAACAGTATAAAAGGTAACCTTGTTGTAGCCAGTTGTGAAGCTGCTGGATACAAGACCTCAAATTTGACATTAAAATATGTATTTAGGTGAAGCCACTCACTGTGACAGACTTTGCTGCGCAGTTATGCTGTGCAGTCCGACCACTATTGTGCGTCCAGCATCAGCACTGACCCAAATACCCTCACCTTCAACGCATGCTTTAAAAATTAAATTCTGCTGAAGGTATTTACATTTCTGTACATCAAGAAACAGAAATGGAGCTATTTCGAAAAGCCGACCTAAGCGAAATTCAAGTGGCTAATTTCATGCACGGCGTGCAACGCAGACCTGTTGGTCAGAGACATAAATATGGCAACACACTTCAAAACGCAGTGTTTCAGGCTCGTATCTGCTTACCGGGCTTGCAGGGGTGTTAGCCCGCGTGTGGACTCAGGTCTGTCTCCTTTAGCGCAGTAAATAAACCACCATATGCACTGCGCGAATGCCATGTGCCATTCTTCACAACATTACTCCAGAGCCAGCAAGAGTTATAAACGTTAGGTGTTTCATCCTTCACAACGCGTTATTTCAGTGGATGCGCTTCGCCTCGCAAATTGTTCCGTTTTCTGGTGTCTCATTTGACTCCTAAATCATCGCTCTTGTCCCACAGATCTCAAAGCATCTGCATGATTCCTCTATATGCTGAAGAACGGCAGATACTCAAACTTTGCAAAGCACTTGGTAATTGTAAAAATCCGATTCGTATCCTGTCGTATACGTTGCAGGGATGAGTAACATTACGCACCCCATGCAACTGCAGAAAACCAGAACGACTCATAAGTTTGTCGACAAATGGCTTTCAGTCTTGTCTTTCCACCGTCTGTAATCATTTATGAGTATGTCAGTACACTGTTGGTTGTTCCGCTGCGTCTGATGCTGAGAGGCGGGAGGTCCGTTATACTCAAGTGTGTGCTGTCAGAGCGTCCGTTCACTGCGCGCGCCTCGCCACATACACACAGCTTTCTAGGGACTGACTCCTCCTCGTGCAGCTCAAGAGCGCAGTCACCGTGCCGTGGGGCGTCCTCCCGCTGACGGTTCCTAACGTACCACTGGCGAAGTGGAGCAGCCTCCTGTGCTCTGTAGCCCAGTGCTATCACAAGAGACCAGACCACGCACCTCTGGTAATTGGCGTTTGCTAGTAGGTTGTGTTGTTATGTTAATCAAGCAAACAAGAATGCCGAATTTCTGTTTTCGAGAGAATAAACAAGTTGTCCGGTCATAGACAATTACTGTTTACATTGAGTAGGGGTTCTCATCTGTTAAAGGGGAAATCCGGTGCGAATCAATCAATAGCTCTGTTGTTCGAAGTCACGGAGTGCTGTCTGTACAACATAGACCGACTAGCAAACCAATAACTAACGTTAACTGAATGAGGCATAACGAAATGAAACAGAAAGTTAGTTTCTGTGCCCCGTTTAGTTAGCGTTAGCTGTTGGTTTAGTAATTGGTGTATGTTGTATCAATTTTCTCATTTCTCAACAGCACTTCTGACCTTGAGCAGCAGGGCTATGAATTGATTCACAACAGATTTCTGCTTTGTCACCCCATTTCTCCATCCATGGTGTACATTTGCACAGGATATTTTAAGGAGCTGAACACTGCAGGGTAGGAAAAATAGACAATGGGGGCTTGTTGATGTTAGAAGAATGTAGTACATGGTCTGGTTGTGTGTGTGTGTGTCACTGTAAATGTGGTGCCCTTAAGGAGAGAGGGATTTGTTATCTCACAATGTTGTGAAGGAGAGAAGTCATAAATGCCTCCTCAGGGGTTTGAACTAGTGGCCACTGAGATGGTAAGATGGGAGTGTTTGATATAAAAACAAGTGATAGAGAGAGGACAGAAAAAAGGGAGCAGAAGGGTACGGTTCTCTCTGTATCATCACAGGCTGGCATTTTCACTTCATTGGGCAAAGCAACTGTTGATCATGAGGAAACCATGCTACCACATAGACCCCTTCTCTGTGTTTGTTTGTGTATGTGTGTGTCTGTGTGTGTGAGTCACTGTTGCATGTTGCATCAGTTGTTGGTTTCCTCTTTTGCCATTTCAAAGTGAAGGCCATTTTTATCCATTCTTGTCTTATCCTCCCTCTTCCACAAGGTCTTTCTGTCTAACAGAGACCCAGAGACAATGAGAGAAAGCAATGAAGCAATACATCAACTTCATGGAGATCACATCAATGCTGTCTGTTGTATGTTGTCATAATGTTGTAGGGCTACGCTGAAATTATATTTGCATAAAGTTTTGAGCAGAGAAAAAAAATGCACTCCTTGTGAAATGTAAAGATCTAGTTAGATGCTACCAACAGAAACAGGACAGTCTGTTTACAGTTCCTCAAAAGCAGCACTCTTTGTAGCCTTGGTGACGCCTACTGTGAGAGATCTTTCCTGGCTTCAAAGACTTTATTTATTAGTATGTATTATTGATACTCTCCCGGCAGAGTCCAAATCAGTCTCTCTTTAATGTTGACCAGCCCCCACCCCCCCCCCCCCCAACATCAACAGGTCTGCGAGAAAGTGGGGCAAATAAGATCAACTCGTCATGTATAATCCATGGGATTTCATCAGTTTTTCTATGACTGACCTAGAGAGTCGGAGAAACTAGATTACATTTCTCCTAACCAATACAGCACGTAGCAGCAGCTGTGGTCTGACCGTTTGCTGTGGCTGTCTGTGCCCCATGTCTGTGTTGGGATTGGTTGCAGCTGCACAGGGTGATCTGGTTGCTTTTTTTCTTGGCATTTGTTGCCAAACTCACCCGTTCTTCCTCCCTTCCTCTCTATCACTCTTGTTCACGCGCATGCATGCATCGCACGCACACACACACACACACACACACACTCTCTCTCTTTCTCTCTGTCACACACACACATCCACACACAAAGTCCGACAGGCAGGAAAAGCTATTGAGCCCCTTGCTCCCGCACAGCTGGCCTTGCCAGGGTAATGCTGCTATGAAAGGACTGCTTGTGTTTCCCTGACCCTGACAGCCAGAGATGGATTGACAGAGAAAGAGAGAGTGAGAGAGCGGGTGAAGGAGAGAAAGGGGTAGCAGAAACAGACTTGATGATAGATAGATAGATAGATAGATAGATAGATAGATAGATAGATAGATAGATAGATAAACAGAGTTTATCTCTGCACAATCTTTGCACTGGTTAATTTCATAACAGCCTATTTAGACTAAATAGAGTCTAAGATGGTTTTACCACAGTTTTGACAAATCAGAGTAATAGTAATAGCAGTGTAGT
Source organism: Tenualosa thibaudeaui (assembly GCA_027481765.1). Classification (NCBI taxonomy): domain Eukaryota; kingdom Metazoa; phylum Chordata; class Actinopteri; order Clupeiformes; family Clupeidae; genus Tenualosa; species Tenualosa thibaudeaui. Next base: position 6,286,304 of record JAIFZK010000011.1, read on the forward strand.
AGTAAAACATTTTAAAATGTAAAAAGTGGTTATAAGCCACTAAAGGGACAATTAGATTAAGGCCTTACTCAAAAGTAATGATGATAAGTGGTAATGAGTGATTTGTTAATAAAAAAATAAAATAAAACAATGTGCATCCTCATATAAATTGTACTCTGTTGCCACCTAGTGTATAGTTGTATGAATGACAAAGGAGACAGTCGTTACACAATACTGGACAGCTAGACTGTCCATTTAATCTGAGGTTGAGAAGACATGTCTGCTTGGCACTCAACACAATATATTTCTGGATAAGGTTTTTTTAATTTCAGCTGAAAAATAATAATTTTAATCCATTCTTTGCAAACAATATCTGTTTTGTGCAACAGCAAGAGTTTCACACACATATCTTTTCTTTTTCTTGCAGTTTTCATCAAACCAAACGTTAGTTGGGATATCTCCATCTCCGAGACTAGCACAATCCTCTCCAAGCAAATCCTGCATCAGCCAGTTATCTGGTTCATCTTTTCCATGAGACCTTTCATACCAGTACCTGTCAAAAAAGAGGAAAAAAGGATCTATCACTAATAAAAGAACTTTGACATGACAGAGAAAGAAAGAAAGAAAGAAACTGACTGACTAAGTCCTGTCAGTATACATATTATCTATCGGCAAAAGGAATGATTGGTTTTCATTTAAGTTCTATTAGCCTTACTGTGGAGACGCTCTTGTGAGATGGCTGTTGTCCACCCACACCCACTGGCCCTCATGTTCCAAGTCATTCAGCCCGATCCAATGAGACTCTCTAGTTTCAGAGGAGAGGAATGTCTGATACAAACAAACAAACAAACAAACTCATGATGAGATGTTTAACAATGGTGTATAAGTCATGACAATGGCATGATATAGGCCCACAGTATACAGCTTATGAGATGACAAAGGAATACATTCATCCTACGGATAGGCTACTACGTATTGCACTTTACCATACATTAGGACTAAATATGAGCCTGCATATTTAGACACCAAATATCCCCTTCTGTCTTCTGTATATGAAAATAGAGTGTAAATAAAACGCTTGATTCTTCTGTCCTGCTACAAACCTCACCTGTTCTGCCAGATCGTTAATGATCACAAGATGGCCACCTTGTGCAACGCACTCATCACGGCTCTCTGTCCAGTTGAGCAAGTCAAAAGAGAAGAAGTAGCACTTCTCACTGTGGAACAACCATCCATCTGCACAAGGTGTACAACCCCGACTTTCTGCCCCGACATAGAAGATCACAGGGTGTAGTTATTTCCCCTTGACATAACTGGACCATAAAACATTATTTCAATATATTATAGAATTTATGCTGTAGTTTATTTGTTTTTATAGTCGAAATCCATCCATGTTTTTGAAATATATAGTTTATGACTGGATTCAGTGGTCCATTCCAGATCACATATTATAGTGCATAGTTTGAGCACTAGTGGTGGTAGTAGGTGTATTTCCAGTATTTGTACTAAACACAGAAATATAGTTCATAAACTAGTTTAAACTATAAACATATACCTCAGACATTGGCAGATGATTGCTCTCTGGTATTCTGCATATCTAAAAGATACTTCCTCTCATACACACACCAACACCAACACCATGATCACCACTATAATCTACAGAGCTTTAGAGTGAGACCTAAGGTGTCACTTACTTATGATGCGGAGTTGGATCGTTATGTTTTCCTGCTGTGCCTTCAGCTGCTCAAACTGGCTTTGTTTTTCCATGTCTGGTAAGGGAAGCCAGAGACTAAAATATGTAGTCATTGCTATAAAATACATTATATTGCTACAACTAAGATTAACTGTGTACTGTTGTACACAGTTGAAGTTTTTCTTCATTCAATTCAAAATGCTGTGTCTATTTCATGACCCCTTTAAATCATATGCCTTCGGATATGGAGGATACAAATTACATTTTAAAAACGAGAGAAATATATGTGAAGTGTATAAGTGCTGTATATGTTTTCTAAGATGATGCATCGGTCCAGACCTAAGTTAAAGACATTGTCATGTCATGTCAAGTCCCCATGAGTCCTCCTTGAATCTTGATAGTGATCAATGCTTATCCCATGCTAATGCATATATGATAAGCAAATGTGTCTGTGAGTCAAAGTCTTTTCATCGGTGTTGACATTTAGGCCCACCTCTAGGTTTAGGGTATATGCATAAGAAACTATTAGTAATAGAAGTGGTACTACTCACAGTAATGCCCCAAAGCACCAAGACCAGCCAAGGTTAAAACCAAGCACAAGGTAGTGATACCCAGAAGAACTTTTATGACAGTAACGTTCTGGCATGTTCTATCTGTTTTATCCCGAGAAGCAAGATATGGGGAATCCTGAGCCGTAGGGTGACCTTGAAAAGATGGACAAGCTATAAATCCTTTTTGGTGAAGTGCATCATATTCATGACGCAATAATTAGAATAATGATAACTAAAATTATAAAATAATAACTAAAAACACTTAATGGGATGGCCCAGGGTAAATCAGCTCATAGCCCTGTTGTTAAAGGTCACGAGTGCTGTCAGCAGGAAGAAAACAGCTAACGATAACTGATAAAGGCAAAGGAACTCTGTGTCAGTTTCATTTCTCCTTAATTCAGTTAGCGTTAGCTGCACTATGACCCTGTCTGACCCACTGCCTAGAAGTAAAGACAGTTATTCTAAAGTGATGTCAAACCTGCAGGGAGACTTAAAGGCTTGTTTGCTTCTGATAAGTCCGGAGTCATGTACAAGCACTCACCTGAAGAGAGAGATGAACACACCCACACCCCCCACACAGACACACACATACATGGAGGCATTGTGTGCTTTATGGAATAAAATTTAGAGTTTGACCTTTGACCCTTATCTGATCTTTGCCAAAGCCAAGTTCAGCTGTCGTAACAATTTGGGACATTTTGCTACGATTCCCTATGGTTAATGTATAAAACGTATTGCGACATTTTGTCATCTTGAATTTGAGGCAAGTGTGGGTTCAGTAACTTATGGAGTCTCAGTGATTAAAACAGTGATTTCTCAAAATATGTCACCTGTAGAGGGTCTTACGGCCCTGTTTGTTTCTGATAAGTCAGGGGTCAGGTAAACAGACTCATCTGGAGGGAGAGAAAGACACACACAAATACACAAACAGTTCTTACATTCAGCCTCCTAAACCACAGTGAGACATTTTAAGGAAATATATTAGTATAAAGTTTCAGGCTGGACCATGGGAAAGAATGTCTTCTGTTCCCAGGACAGTGTTTACAAGCAAAGAGTGGATACAGACTAGGAAAAATTAAACAAAGTAAACAACTAGAGAAGAAAAGATATGTTGCCTGATTAATGAGAAAGAAACAAAAAGAAAAAGACAACAAGTAAACAAACGTTGTGTGGGATTTCAATCAAATAACAAATATAAGCTTGTTCTTACCTTGAAAAGAATATCCATTCATTTTAAGCAATACAGACTCATTTGATATTCTGAGTGATTCAATAATTGTTTTTTGCTTACCCATTGATGGAAGCCGCTGTTCTTCTGGTTTCATTCCAGACAAACTGCACTTTTCATCTGATACGGTCCCAGGGTGAAAGAGTTCGTCATTATCATAGATGTTCTCCATAGTATGAACTAACTCTGTGCCTCTCTCAGTTCAACTGAGTTGAGTTGACGCTAGGACTCCTTTACTGGAAATGTAAGTGATGCTGAAAAAACATGCTCCCCAGCTTCCGAATAAAGTGTGAGCTGTAAAGACAGCTTCCAAGTTTCTCCATCTCTCATTCCCACCAGGATGTGTGTTAGGCACAGATACACCCACTAGCTTCCTGTGCTCTTCTCCCCCAGAGAATAAGACAATTTGACAGGCTGGCCACACACAGACCGCCATGCTAACTGTTTGTAAATTGTATTTGTCTGTTTGTTTTCATTGATTTCTTCACCCATTCATTTATCTGTTAAACATTAAAATTAATTATATTTTTAATTTGTTTATTCAATTATCAACATATTCATTCAGAAATGGATGCTACTTGGAGATGATGTATGTAGTTTTGTCACAGCTAACAAAATGTTCACCGGATAAATTATCTATACCTCTCTTTTATTTTGCTTTCAATATTATACTTCACAAATTATAAAATGTCATGCATATCTGTTTAAACAGTGTTTTGCATCATCATGCGAAACACTGTCAGTTTTACAGTTGGTTGAATACTGTTGAATAGTTGAACCTTCAGTTCAACCAGAAAGACTCAGAGGCAAAAAGAACATTAACTGAAATATTTTATTCAAAAAAACTGAAGTGAAATTCATTGATGTAAAAGAAAAGTCTTTGGCATAGGCCAAAAATCAGCTCATGAAAGCAGCAAAGCAATACATAAGCCATCTTGTCACCTAGTGGCCAAAATTAAATTCTCCAGATCCAGGTCCCAGCAGCAGAAAGCCAACAGACAGCCAAATTGTTAAAAATCATTAAAAAGTTACCTTTATTGAGAAAATTACAAGCAAAATGGAGTACTAATATGTAAAAAGGCTAAAATTAGTCCACCAATAAAAACAAGTTCAAAGAAACAATCGTTGCTAAGGGCAGAATTCTTCAGTCACTCAATCCCTTCAGAGCAGAGAGCCAGTCACGTCAAGGAGGGGGGTTGCGGCGGTTGTCACACCAACAAGGCGTAGTTGTGGCACTCTATGCAGCAAGACAGCCAATGTGGAGAAAAGGTCCAATACACTGTAGACCAGGCCAGGAGCTGGAAGGGAACCAAGGGATGAGCAACCGCACCACAGATAGCCGGGGACACGTTCCATCACACCAATACAGAAAATATAATTACAGCCCTTTAGGCAGCCATAGCGAGCGTTGAAGGAGACTCAGATTCACGGCAACCACCACCCGGGCCTCCGGGCCCCAACACGGTGCCAGCTTGCCCTTTGCACGTCTACGAAAGTTCCTTGGGAGGACTCGTTCCCCTGGCAGGAGCAAATCCACCTTGGCCCGTCGATCATACCTTTGCTGATCCTTCTGTTGGCGCCTCTGAGCATTGGTCCTCACCATCGTGTAGGCTTGTGTCAGAGTCTTATGGTGGTGTTTCACCCAACCGGTCAGGGAATATTTCAGTGTAGAAGGGGCCGAGGCTACGACCCAGTCCACTGGTAGGCGTGCGTGCCGCCCAAAGACAATAAAGTGGGGAGTCATACCAGTTGAACCATGGTGTTGTTATAAGCCTGTAGTAACACTGGGAGTTTCTACGGCCAGTGGTTCTGATCAGCTTCTGAAAGTGAACTAAGGAGAGACAGCAAGGTTTGGTTAAACCTCTCACATGCACCATTACTTTGAGGATGGTATGGGGTGGTTCGAGACTGTCTACATCCATACAGCTGGCACAGTTGCTCCATTACTGCTGACTGGAATGCTCCACCCTGGTCAGAGAGGATCCTTTCTGGGCACTGTGGAGAAGTTTCTTGGAAAAACCCAAAGTAGCAGAGAAGTTTGTCTTGTTCAACCAAGTCTTTATTGCGTTCACTGAGAGAATGGTTACAACAGTGAAAATCCTCAACCATTCTAACCTTTCACCTTATCTGTCTACCTTAAATACTCCTGCCAGTAGCTGGCACAGAGCCAATCCTACACGAGATCTCAGTCGATGATGCTCCAAACATGGTTTCAACATAGTTTTTCAAAAGGAGTCTACTGTCATGCACATAAATCTCTTGTACATTCTTTTTATAACACACACTCTACTGCATGCACTATTCTATTCTTGTATACACTGAAACACACATATATTACTTGTTCTTACAGAAATTCCCACAGCACCCCACTACCTGAATCACAGCACAGGTGGTCACGGATTGGTCCTTCGTTGGTACTGCAAAGGCATACTTGGAAAAAAGGTCAGTCATGACTAGTATGTAAGGGAAAGGGTCTCTTGGCCTTCCTAGTGACAAATAGTCTATTCCCAGTACCTCAAAAGGGTATGATGCATGGGTATGATGTATGAGTCGGAGCAACGAGGACACCTCAAAGGGTATTCATGCATGCCAGGTATGAGAACCGTCCACAAAACCGATAAGACTTTCTCTGAGGACTCCTTGATGACCCAAGCTTTCGTTTCTCTGTACTGTGCCCCAAGTAGTTCTGTTGCCGTTTCACCTGATGCTCGGGACCAACACTTGTACACCTCACCTGTCCTTGGGTCAGTTGCTCTTGGGTCATCTGCATTGTAGTTGATTTCTAATGATTGTAGTTGATTTCATTCGTTCCCATGATTGCAATTCAGGAGTGCCCAGTCCAGGGCCTCTTTCCGTTCCTGGGGTGGTGGTGTTCTCTCTTTTCCAGGTCCAGAGGAGCTGCAACCCTGGGTCCTGAAGTTGGCAGTTATGCCAGTGGTCCGGAGTCTGCCAGGTGTCCTCTACAGGGTGTACTGCATCAGCTGGTTCAACAACCGCCCTTACTACAGCATTGACACGCTCGCCTGGCAACCTGGAGAGGGCATCAGCATTTTTGTTTACTCTGGGCGAAACTTTATGGTGTACTGGTAGTTGGCCAGCTGGTTCACTCAATGTTGCTCCACAGCTCCCAAGTTAGCTGTGGCTAGATGAACTAGCGGACTGTTGTCAGTAAAAACATCTATGGTAGCCCCCGAGAGGTAGTCCTTGAATGTCTCTGTTATGGCCCATTTCAGAGATAAAAGTTCAAGTTTGAATGAGCTGTAATTTTGGTCATTCCTCTTGGTGGGGTGCAGGCTCCAGCTGGCAAAAGCTATCACTCTCTCCTGTCCATCCTGTTCTTGAGCCAGCACTGCTCCCAGGCCCTCCAAGCTGGCATCAGTATACAGTTTGAAGGGCCGGGAGAAGTCAGCATATGCAAGGACCGGGGCACACACCAAGGCTTCCTTAAGCCTGTCAAAGGAATCCTGGCAAGCCTCAGTCCAATCCACCTGTGTGTTTCCCTGTCGAGCTGTGGCAGTTCCCTTTAACAGCGCATGAAGAGAGGCAGCAAGTTGTGAAAATCCCTGGATAAACCTCCTGTAATATCCTGCAAAACCTAGGAAGAGTGTTTAGCAGTATGGGGGACAGGCCACTTACTCACCACAGCAGTCTTTTGTGGGTCAGTTGCTACTCCCTCATGACTGACAACATGGCCCAAGTAGGTTACCTCTTGCTGAAACAATTTACACTTCCAGGGTTGTAGCTTCAGGCCATGCTCTTGCAGCTTCCAGAAGACCTGCTCCAAGTGGTGAATGTGGCTATCAAAGTCAGGGGAGAATACAACCACATCATCCAAATAAATTAACAAGAAATCATGCACCATGGACCCCAAGCACCTCTGCATTTGTCTCTGGAAGGTTGCTGGTGCATTACACAAGCCAGGCTTGGAGGGACGGGACGATAGTGCTCTCGACAGGGTGGTGCAATGCCTGTGGGTATCTGATGCTGTACCAAGTTGGTCCTGCCAAATTCAGGGCGTTGGAAAGGGATGGCAGGCCCTGCAGCTGTGACCCTCTGGCAGACAGAAAAGGCTTGTTCCCATGCTTGGCCTGCTACTGGTGAGACAAGAGACTTCCCCCTGCACACCACAGATATAAATGGAAAGCCTAAAACCTAAGCTAAAGACTAACATAGATCTCAGATGGAGAAGCAGAAGTCTAGACAACTTGTGCAAACGCAAATGCACTGCTCAAATGTCTCGTAGAATTGAAACCCCAAGAAATAACCAATTGACTCATCATGTTAAGTCCAGCTTCTTTTGTTTTGGAGAAAACAGTCCAAATGAGACCCTTCAATATAAACAAATTTATTTCTGTTAAGACAGAAAAAAGATGAAGATGTTGTAAGTGACAATATATTTTCCTCTAGACTTTTGTAAAAACTCACAGAGGTGTGCCACTGCAACTAGGGCAGTCAGGGTGAAAAGCAAGCCGAAACCAAGAACCAGTGAAAGAAGCACAGCCTTTCTGGGTGAGGACACTTTGTTTTCACCTGTGCTGGTGAGAGGAGCCACGCACAGAGGATGCCAGCTATACTATACTATACTATACTAGCGACACTATAGAAAATATGATTATCAAATAAATCTCAAACTAATCTGAAGAATAGTTTTAAAATGATAACATCATCAGGTTAACACCATTAAGACATGTGGATCATTTAAGTTGGTAGTTGCAAGGGAACAATATAAAAGTACCACTTACAATGCGTAATATTACCAGAAGAGTCTTCAGCTGGGTCCTCGGAGTCATACACAATCATATTTGACATTCAACATTTGGTGAACATCACTGAATAAACAGTTGTCTGTTTGTGTGGGATTGATTATGCATATATGTGCCTGCTCACAACAGCTAATTTATATTTCTGGCAATGGGTTAGGCCTACATAACAGTTTCTATCTGACATTGCAGGCCTCCTTGCAACTGCTACTCAGACCACTTGTAGACTGCCGATCCAGCACAGGGGCGTCACTAGAAATTTTGGACCCTATGACCCAAAATAATTTTGGGACCCCCAAACATTGATTATAATATTAAAATGTTCCCCTGTCAGTGCCTAACCAATTCAAACATGATAGGAGAACCAATTCATATCAATTCAATTCAAAGACATATCAGAACAGTATCAAACTTTAAGCAAAACAAATCTATCCTGAATATTTCCTGAAAGTAACTATAATTTAATTACACATTTTTTCAAAGTAATGTAATTGATTACTGTTACTTTTATTTTGTTAAATGATGTTATTGCATTGCATGTAACTTGTTACTCTCCAGTGGAAGAGGCTGCGCAGTGCTCTGTTATACTTCCATGTTGCCTTGAACCTCAGCCCAGAGGGAGTGAGTGGGGCATCGTCAAGGGGTTGGTGGGTGTCGAAGTAACATCCTGTCGGGGGAAGAGGGAGGAACATCCTCTCGGGGGATCTGGAGAGACTAGGCTGTGTGCTCCATCACTGCGTGGAACTCGGTCTTGAGGGGCACCCTGGGGACCTTGCACTCTCTGGGCAGAGGGGAGGCTAGGGGTGAGGCACTGGCATCATTCTCCTAGTTGGTGAGGCACACTCCATATAAATCCTTGAGGGAGAGGGCATCCTTGCCGGAGTTGAAACTGTGGCTGACCACTGGGCATCTCCTCGTCCGGTGCTCCGTCACACAGGTCACATGGAAGCAGAGGTTGGATAGTCTCATCGCTCTGCAGTAAGGACACTTGCCTGGAAGTTACAGGGCGGACTATGCATGGTTGAACCCCGGGCACAGAACGCATCTGTCGTGGCCATCGGCGAATGGATAACATGGGCACCTCTTTGTAGTGGTCGCCATGATGGCTGCGGCAAGCACCTGAGGCGCATGCGTGCTTATGTCTGTGATGACAGGCCGTGTTAGAGAGGGTTCAGCTACATAGTATCTCCAAAGGCGATATCCCAATAGGTGGCATCGAAGAGAACTGGCTACATTTCCTCTGGGATCAATTAAGTATCTATCTATCTATCTGTATGTCTCTCTGTATGTCTAAAAACATAGGAAAAGGAGTAAGAACGTGTTATCAAATTAGTCATTTATTTCTTCATGAGAGTAGCTTCAACCAAAGGAACATACAAGGAGATATATCATATACATGCTCACACATTTTCTGAATAGTCTTGTCACATCTTACTGGGGGGCAAGTGTCTCACACACATATCTGTGACTTTTTCCACAGGAGTTGTCATGCCATTCTCCTTCGGCAGAGATGCAAGCACAGTGTTCTCCTGTAGCATCCTCCACCTTCCAATTGTCTGGCTCATTCTGTCCGTCTGGCCTTTTCAACCAGAATCTACAAACAGATCGTGTATAGCAAATGTAAGGAATGTTGATCTAAAGCTGGCAAGCTACCTAAAAGGCCTAAAACCTTGCAAACCACCCAAAAGGTGCCTCAAACTGAGGTATGTTTTGCTGTCTTAGAACTACTGCACATTGGACCCAGGGGCAAAAACTGATCAACAGCCCTCACACACCCCTTACCTAATTCACACATTGGGTCTGCCTATATTACTTTGTGCCTCGGGGATCATTATCTTTTACATACATTTCAGTAATGGTTTCATTATTGCAAGAAATATTTTTAATGTTAGGCATATATGTCCAGTCCAGCTGTTCACTGGCACTGATACTATTTTAATGTCATTATAGCATTAAAATGTAGCTTGAAGCTGTTATTTTAAGGTTAAAGAATTCTATTCTGTTGGTTTAATGTGAATAAATGTGTGAGTTTTATTTTAAAGGAGAAATCAATCCATAGCCCTGTTTTTTGAGGTCACATAGTGCTGTCTGTAGGAAGAAGAACGAAAAAATCTGATACAGCATAGACCAAATGGCGAACCGGCAGCTAACATTAACTGAATGGGACATAGGAAAATGAAACTGAAAGTGAGTGTGCCTTGAACTGTTAATGTTGTAACTGTCAGTTCACTATTCTGTCTATGTTCTATTAAATATTATCATTCTTTTTCCTACAAACAGCACTCAGTGACCTCATACAACAGGTCTGTGGATTGATTCACACCGGATTTCTCTTTTAAAGCAATACACTGACGGACATCGATTGTAGGCTGTATGTCTGCATGGGCACAAGTCAAACATTCGTGCAAAGAGAAAATTACGCTGATAGCTGCCTTACAGTTTTTGAGCATTGTTTGTGTTTTCAGCCCCATGGCTTTCAATGGGCGAGTCCAGGGCAGTTCAGCAGATGCGTTCAAAATTATATTTATATTTATAAAAATTATATTTTTAAAACAATTAGAAGGTTTGTAATCGCACAACACCTACACATGACCAGGAAGATTGAGAACATTGTTGGCGCACACAGAGTTTAGTACAATGTATGTTTCTGAAGACAGCACATTACCTGTTTCACAACTTCCTCTCACCGCCATCTTGAAGTAAAAGTTAGAATAAAAGTCCATCACTGAACTAACATGAATTCAGTAGAGAAGAAATGTGGAGAGCTCTTGAAGCTTAGTTTAATGAAAATGTATGAACATTATGTATGTCATTTTTTGTTAATGATATATAAAAATAATTTCATTTAGTTTCGGAGATGGACTTTTATTCTAACTTTTACTTCAAGATGGCGGCTAGAGGAGAAATGCTCAAACTCTGTACAGCAGCTACCAATGCAATTTTTCTTTGCACGAATGTTTGACTCATGCCGATGCAGACATACAGCCTACAATCGATGTCTGCTGTTATATTGCATTACGGCCTGTCTTACTCAGTTCCAGGCTTGAGGGGTGTGCTGTCCACCCAAATCCACTGCCCCTCGGTCTCCAGGTCACTCAGTCCAATCCAGTGGAACTGTCCTCTGGCCTTACTATTTAGAAATGTCTGAAGCCGTGGAAAAGTATTTTAATGTTCAGCATTCATTTAACATTTAAAAGAAAAACGATGATGCATCATGGAAACTAAAAAAACTAACCTCCCTTATGTGGTAGTCTAGGATAGTTTGTCACAGTTACTACTACTACTGGCATCAAATCAACAAGTTTACTAATGTACTTAGGTAACTGTGCAGAAATTGACTGTAACTCTTCTGTACTTGAGTATGTACTGCTTTACCTGTTCCTGTTGATTGTTCACAATAGCCAGGTGGCCCCCTAATGAGCTGCAGTTATCTTGACTCTCTTTCCAGTTCTTTCCATCAGAGGAGAAGTAGTAGCACTTTCCACTGTGATGATTCCATCCATCTAGACAAACCCTACAGCCAGAGGAGACTACACACACAAGCACACAGTATGACAGACATATTGTTATAGTAAAGACTATACACTATAGAGCTAATGTTAGCTGCTGGTTCGCTATTTGGTCTGTTCTTCCTACCGACAGCACTCAGGGAAGCTTGCACAGTTGTATGGTTGGAATTATTACTTTAAGAAGTATGAAAAATTGACCAGATCTTTCTGAAAGAGAAGACTTTTGTAAGAATCAATATTGTCCTTTGGGTAGGTATAGAGCTGGTCTTGGCCCTAATATTTTATTAGACTGTTCACGATTTCAATTCTCTAAAGTCGTGCTCTCTGCATTTCAGGAAGAGTACAGTATGTCAGCAGTTGTCACTGAAAAGGGAAGTTTTTTTTTCCTTTCTAGAGGCATGGTTGAAGGTTTTATTTTTGAATAAATGCATGACTGATGTTCTAAACTTACCATCATGAGTCTTTTGGTAGATAAGAAAGACTTCATGCTTGGCAAGCAGATCCTCTACACCTGCGATCAAATCTATAAATAATAGTTTTTGGTCATAAGACATTGCAGAAATGGACCAAATGATTTGTTCAGCTCAGTTCAACCTCTATATAGGAAGTGATTCCAATCTCTCAAGCTATCATGGCGAAAAAATAAAATAAATTTACCAGTGGTATTTAAGGTTGCAGACAAATTCCTGTGCAGGTTTTCTACCAGATTAAGCTTTGCCTGCTCATTGATATCTGTCATAGAGCAAAAAATTAGGTAAAAGGGGTGAGAAAGCTAGTTAGACATGGGGGTGCCCACATGGAAACCACATACCCTCCACCCAGAGCCGCTCAGTGCACAGCCACTTGTTACTGTCCACCCTTCATTTGTCTACATGCCATCCAAATTCATTTGGTACCAAAACAAATAATCTGATAAAGAGGATAGAACACGGTAACTTTGTTTATTGGAAAATATATGACAATTACCACCACTATTACTACTACTACAATACATGCACAATATTTATATCAAAAGTACTAGGTAACTGATGTACAGTAACAGATCTACATATTTACTGACAGCTATGGCACCACCCACAAATGCCCTATTTCTAAATAATCAGACTGTTATAATGATAATAATCAATAACAAGATACATTTGCTCTTGACTCACAGAAGTGCGTCAGTACAATAAGGGCAGGTAGGGTGAAGAGAAGGCTGAGGCCAAGAGCCAGAGGAAGCAGTTGTACCACTGTGAACGGTTTACCACCATCTCCACAGGGTTGAGGCTCTATGTTCCGAGGATCTGTGGTCTTAGAAAGTCTGGAGCCTGACACTGGGTGAAATAAAATGCATCAGTCAAACCAAACAATCAACGTCATCAATCAGTCATCCAATTTGCTAGTCAGTCAGTAAGTACGTAAGTAAGGAAGGAAATAAATGAGTAGGGACAAAATGGTGAAATCTGACATAACTTACTGACGAAAGTATTACAATAAGAATCTTCCACATTCTCAGCTGTAGGGGCTGTAACATTTCCATAGATATGGTCCATGCTAGCACAGTTACAAGCTTCATTAACTGAAATTCATTTAAGATGATTGCACACCGAGAAAGATCTCTTCTCATCTTAAAAAAACAAAAAATGCTTGGCTGGGCTAAACCAAATCCTCTAGGGGGGAGACAGCTTGTCAGACGAGTAAACATGTTACTTTTGCTGGCTTTAAAATGAAGAAAATCAACAAATTATTTGTGCTAGATAGTTAACAATTTTTAATAAACCCTATTATATGATTGTTGGGTTTGGATTTGAGTTTTGCAGGGGTCACCTGGTGAAAATTACACCCATGGTTGAACACCAGCACAATAATAGCCATCCAGGATATGCACTATGCAGCACCACAAATAATAGAGATACCTTAACAACGCTTTTGTTGACTGCATTGCCATCAAATATCAATTAGCGTCATCTAGCAGTGCCAAAAAGGCTCGGGAGGCTTTCATCCAAAACTCCTAGTTGGTGCTTTAAAAATAACAATCATTAAAAGCCAATAAAAACACACAGCACATGTTTCAATAGTAACATTAACAATAAAAGCAAATAACCATACATGCACAAACACATACATCACATACATTCCCTATTTACTGAAGATGTTTAGTAACTGTGACTTTGAGTAGATATAGAGTCTGTTTGTGCTGTGAACAGATTATAACCTCTGAAGAAAGTCACTTATTTTAGTTAAACCTGAACCTAAACCTTAAAGCCTATACATTAGTGATACAGTATACAGTCACTGGCTCTACTAGACATTAAATAGACATTAAATTAACAGCTTGAATTTTCTGCAATGAGACAAAGCCAAAAAGATTTTGTAGAAATATTTCTGCATTGATTTCAAACACTAAAATAATGTCCCCGATCCAGAGGTTGAGACTGTTCCTTTTGACAACACTAGATGGTGTGCTGTACGCATATTGAGAAAACAAGAGCCATGTGGAGGTCACCTAATCAAGTCCTCCACATACCAGCATCCAACAGAGAGCTGAATTTGATGACATTGATTGACATCTTTATTGAAGACTTCAATAAACAGATATCTGGAGAAAAGAGGCACCTCTTTAGAAGCACGCATTTTAATGTAGTCTGGTCGTATAATGTGTGCATGTCTTGGTAGCCCAGGCAAAAAACTGTTCCAAGTTCATTAACCTAATCAACAATAACAACAACCACAAAAAAAACACTCTAATCTTACACAACTGTAAAAAACTCCTCAAACTTAATATCTAATATTATTTCCAAGCTTTAGTAAAAATACACATTGAACCCATGGTTATTATGTGGACCACACCTGAAAGTTCCACCTCTCAGTATCAACTTTGGTCAAGGGTACTATTTCGATCTCAAAAAAGTGCCCTCTTTTGAACTTGGCAAACTAAAGTGAAATGCAATGGTTTACTAAGAATTAAACAACACAAAGTCAAACCGCTCAAAGTCTGTCTTGGTCTGTCTGTTGATGGTGGTGCAGGAGGTAAAGGTGCCATTCAAAGGGTCCTTGAGCCAGAAACTGAACCCCAAACTGCTCCTGGTGAGCAAGTTGGTGCCAGGCATAACATGGCCACCGATGTAAGAGTATGTGTGTGTGTGTGTATGTGTATGTGTATGTGTGTATAAGTATATCTGTGTGTGTGTGCGTCCATGGTGTAAATGTGTGAATGTGAGACATGACACCATAAAGCACTTTGAGTGCTTGGTGCTACACGATTGTTAATTTACCATTTACCTGAAAACATCATCCACAGAAGTTTTGTAGCGTAATTTCTTCTGAGCTCCGGTACTGATACGTTTATGGTAGTCGTCCAGCTGGCACTCGGAGCTGCTCAGAGCTCTACTATCAGGTCTTCACTACAGAAAAATACACAACCTGAAGTCCCACATAGGCTGAGAATATAATTTACAGAAAGTACATTGCTCCTTTTCAGATGAAACTAACTAAACACTTATGTAGAGAATTATCAAAACAGAACACAAATAGAACACTATTTTGTGATGTTTTACAACTTATGCAACAACAGTATGCAACCAGTATAAAACCACCCAGTACTGAGAACATGACATTGCTTATGTTGTTGAAAAGCTATATATTAATTGAAAGTAATATAGGAATTTCTGGGAACAAACACTGACACTAAATGAGCAAGCCACTCACACGGTTGAACTTTGTGAGCTGTAATATCAACTATTCTGAGATGTAGGCTTATCTTATAGCCTGCTTCTACAAGCTAGGTTAACCCTATTCATTCAAGCTAACAATGTCCGAGTCATTTGCAAGTTAGCATTACAGTAAAGAGACAAACTGATTAAAATGCCATTGGATGGGCATGTAACATGTTTGCCAAATTACCTGGATAAGCAAATTCGTTGGCATAAATCCTGTCATCAAGGATGTTATCTGCTAGCGCTAGTTTCTTCACTCTACCATTAGCGACCACCCATTAGACTGACAAGCAAGACTATAACATCAAACTGTATAGTCTTAACCACAAAACTGCTCTATCCGCAAAACTGCTGCGGAATCAGCAGTTATCTCTCAAACTGGATAGCGTTACGACCAATCAGAGCAACGCTGGCAAAATACGTCCTTGTTTGACATATACCTTTCCTGCTTAACTTTCAAAGAAAAGCCCAAGTCTAACTCTTCCAAAGTCGATGCCAAAGTTGATTCAAACTATTCTTTGGCCACTTGATGCAGTTGATTTGCACCGTGACAGCCCTGTCAATATTGTGCTAAGCCCGCCCAGTGACTCTCTACAAAGATAGATAGATAGATCATCATCATGTGATTGGTCTTACCAACTTTGTGTAAGACCAATGGTAGACCTTCTAAGGCTCCAGTGGTGCGTGGCTAGACCTACCCGCGTCTAGATTTCTAGGCTACAGGCCCATATTGAACTGTCTGGATTCTTGTCTATAGTTATCACTTTCATTTATTGCTCATAGGATCTTGTGGTCACACAGATGAGTAAGACAAATCTGCATGTTTGTATTTTATTAGTACATTTCTATCAGCTCTATAGTTCAAAATTGACGAACATGCTTGCTTTCACCCATTACAGTAAACAGAGCCCGCAGCAGCAGAGCCGGCGCACTATCGCCACCCTGTGGCCAGTGTAGAGATTGACTAGCATTCAGGTTTCCCAAAGAAGGAATTAAACATTATTGATCAGTGAAGACACTGAAAAAAAAATGTTGCCCCCGAGTATAAACCTCAAAGCTTCTGTTATTTTGCAAGTTCTATCTGTTAACTGTGGTTTATAATCAGGTAAATGGTGCAACCTCATGTACACAGTGTGTTTCCAGTGAGTTTTATTGCATAGCATTTATTTCAATAAACCTTTTGTGAATAAGGCACAAAATCATCAAACACTGAATTGCATTGTGAAATAACCAGTCTGTTTTTTTTTTGTGATGTTTGAAGTCTTATAAAAATGATGTACATAGTTTTTCTAAAAATTCACAAAACATGACACAAAAAACATTAAGGCTTAAGACAATCTGCTTAAAATGGCATAATACAGTACAAGGTAGGCTATACTTCAAGAAGTTCAGCAACTTTACAAGACCAAAATGTGAAAGGATTTATTATTGTCAACCTTAAAACAAACCCTGATTCCCTTTTGCTGCAACTCAAAGTGATATACCCAAAATAAACTAAAAAATAAACATTTGATTACTTTTCAACAGTACAGATTTGTCGAATGTTTATGTATAACCCCCCCCCCCTCCAAAAAAAAAAAAAAAGAAAAAAGGTTTTTGGATAAATAAACCAGCCAACAATTTGCTCTGTATTTGTTTTCTTTGATTTCAGAAATAATAGTCTTTGTTTGTTTTCATTTAAAATGTGTCTTCTGGAAAAACAAGCAGCACAGGACCATTGAGCTATTTTTGAGTTCTGGTCGCGGAGGCTTGGGATGTGGCACTGTTCAGTGGGCTCAGCGGCCGTGCCAACCTCAGATGGGCATCAGGCCCCAGCCCCTTTCCTCTTCGCTCATGGTGACTTCTCTTCTCATCACTCCAGAGGTTGTTCAAGGTTAGCCTTTAAAGGTACTTCCCTCAAACCTGGCCCAAAAGTGTTTGAACTGAACAGCCAATCATACACACTCATATTCACTTTACAGCTTCTGATGCAGGTAAACTGCTTTGTTTGTTTGTCTTTTAGACATTTTTTTTTAGCCATACAGAGTTTCTTTTTTGTGTGCACACAGCAAACAGTTATGAAACCACCATTTGATCTGACACGAGTTGACAAAATTGTATCGGTCTAAATTTCTTGAGAACCACACCTTTAACGACTCCACATCTTTCTTTACATCACTAAGAGTAAGATATAGTTATAAAAAAAAGGCATATTAACGCACCTTTGTAACTAATTGAGTCCCTTCTCCAGACTATGTAATGTTACTAAATTCCAGTTGAGAGAACCTGCTTTTGCCCCTCCTGTCTGTGCCTGGCTATCATGGCAGTAAAAGAACCCTGAGGTCAGACCTATTAACCCCTCCATTGACAAACATGTCATCAGAGCTAGCCAACATGCAATTTGCTACACAAAACACACACACACATTCATACACACAAACAGACAGCACAGTCGACAGACATGCCGCATCTGTCAGCAGTTGCTGAGTTGACAGATTCCAAGGGGTATCTAGCTTGGCAAAAAAACTGTCCACGTTACAACAAACAGTGCATGGAACTGTGCCCTACACTGTATCAGAGTATTTATTTAGGTATGCAAGGAGACAGATTGTGTTCAGCAGTATTCACATCACTGTTCATATGAAGGCTATGAAAAAAAAAACTGTCAGAGGGTGATCAGTCTCACCAAAGGTGAGACCTATGTTTGTTTTGGGTATGTATGGGCTTAGTACGGTTTAACAGGAGGTCTTTTGGGGCAGATGGTGTGTGTGTGTGTGTGTGTTTGTGTGTGTGTGTGTGTGTTGGGGGGGGTTGCAGGGAGACAGAATTGAAGTGATCTGTAGACAATTTGTTTGCCACTGGAGCGCAGCCGCCTGTGGAATTAACCTTTGCTCCCTACCCCCACCACTGCCCCCCTACACCTCCGACTGCCAGAGGTCTGGGGGGAGCTCTGTCCACGCTTTAGGAAGAGTGACTGTCAGGAAGAAGAACCCAGAACAATCCAGGACATCCGAGTGATTTGCTGACTAATGGGAGGCAGAAAGAAAGAGAGAAAGAGTGTGTGTGTGTTTGTGTTGGGGGTGGGGGGTGCTGGGGGATGATCATGGCTTAGGCCTATTAGGCTGGTAGCAGAGCCCCATCATGGAAGATCAAACGATCTCCTGCCTCACAAAAATGCAGGTCACAGGAAACCCGATCCGCCAAGAGGAAAAAAGGCGAAAGGGAACTATAGCTTTCTCATAAGGCACGAGAGGGAGATCAGGTCCTCCACAGGCATCATAAACTAGGAGGCTACCTGGAGAGGAGGGAGTGGTCTCAGAACACCTATTCAAACCAGCTTTCATCGCATATAATTCTGGGTTACACCCATTTTAAAATTAATTCTTTTGCAGAGGCTTAAAGTGACTTTTGTTCTTCACCACTGGTGGAACCAAGCTATGTATGGTCCGTTACAGTCAAATCAATGATTCAACAATGTGTTCTAGCTGGTGCTCCACATTCATTTTTCATTCATTTAATATTTTATTCTCCGATTTTCTGGTCTTTCATTGAGTCAGTGGACAGTGACAGTGGCTAGATCACCCTATCACCCTAACCACTCTTGTGCTACTCACATGGCCTGTTGCTGACCAGTAAAACCAAATATTAACTGACTGACCCTCTCATGTTATTTTCTTATCAGAACATAATTAATGTTGTCATTTTTCATTTGAAAGGGTGGATGTGGAATGAGTACTGGTGTGTGTGTGTGTGTGTGTGTGTGTGTGTGTGTGTGTGTTTGTATGTATGTATACACAAGCATATGCTTGTGCTTCAGATGCTTAAAGCCAAGAGTTTCCAAGACATAAGGAAAAGCTACATCAAGGTTCATATCACAAGCCGTTTTTTTATACGTGGGGGGAAATTGTGAGTTTGTGTGTGCATATGTGTGTGTATATGTGTGTCTGTGAGAGAAAGAGAGGTCTGTGTATGGTGGTAACAATAGAAGGTTATGTGCCGGGCTGGTAGCTCATTGCCACTCAATTCCTGTACCCCTGATGCAGAAGACAAAGGCACTACAATATCTTCAAAGACGTTTATCGGCGGCTGCTTGACAGCCAGGGCCTATAAGCGAGCGATTTGAGAGAGAGAGAGAGAGAGAGAGGCAGACACATTCCATTCCAGAGCCCATTCCACAAAAGTACAATAACTTCCTGGAATTCTTCGGCTTTGGCCGGCCGAGCCGGGACACTTCCTGTTGTCCTTGCAGCACTTCCTGTGTGTTGAGCGGCAACCAGTCCTACCCTGTTGCCATGACGAGACGCGCCTGTCTGATTGGTCAGACTACAAGTACAGTATATGGTTTTTGGTTGGGTTTTGCATATGATAGAGTTAAATTTGTAGATGAATGTGTTAGTAATTTATTTCTATCCTCTATCTTCATCTATTTTTATCTAATTCTATTTCTATTCTTTATCTCTGTTTTTGTTATTCCAGCTTCCAAAGTATCTCTACTGTACCCGTCCAGTAATTTACAAAACCCCTTATGTCTTTCTGTTGCCTCTCTCTCTCTCTCTCTCTCTCTCTCTCTTTGTCTCTCTCTCTATCTGCCCAACAAACATACACCTACCTGTGCCATGTTAGACTATCAAATGAAGCGAGTGTGACATACTGACCTGCTTTTGTATAACAGATGCTTGCACATGGAAAGTGTATATAATTTTATAGACTTAAATAACATCCTCTGCACCTTTCCTGACATTCTGAGCATTTCAGAAGAAAACTGAGAAAAAATGCATGTTTTTTATTTGATCTATGGGCACCTAAAATGTTTATATTAATATTTAGATGTTTATGTTTAGATATGGGTTTTGGAAAAGAGGCCGGGTTCCATGATCAAAGGGATTCTATACAGTTTATCATTATAGTGTTAAACTAGGTCATAGGTATCCTGACAATACAACTTGATTACACAACTGGATTAAATATAAGATCTAATGAGAATTGACACATATGAAATAATTGCATCTCTCCACCTAGTTTGTTAAATTATACTAGCATATAATGGGGATAATTAATGGGAACTAATTCAAAAGGCAGGTAAAGTGCAAAGTCTTGTGCATGAACTATTATCATGAACTATGAACTGAACTAACTCAACTTCTTGTGCATGAACTATAATCATCATAATCAGACTACTGTTGAGTGGACAGCAATCTGAAAACTGTAGGCCAAAGAGATGGCATTAAATTAGACAAAAGATTTGCAATTGTAATTAGTTTTAGTTAGGGCCGATGGTCTAGTCATATTATTTTCACTGACAGTCAACACAAGGTTTTGACTGAAAGATTGCAGACATTACAACTGGAAAACCTCTGTATCACATTACACATATCATGACCCCTTATTTGTAAGCAGGAAACTAAATGCCTCTGAAGATTTACTAACCAAAGAACACAAAAGCCAGCATTGGGTAGAGGAACGAGTGTGGCCTCTGACAGCAACTGGAGCTAGATAGCTTCCCTGGCTGAATAATGTGTAGTGATATGGGGAAATGTTGATAGATTGACTGCTCTCTTGGGGATCTCCCTTGCACCCACACATACACACGCGCACACATGCACACACACACACACACACACACACACACACACACACACACATACAAACACACACACACGCACACGAGCACACATGTACACACACACACACACACACACACGGACACATACATGCACTCACATACATACACACACACACACACATACATGCACTCACACACACACTACACACACACACACACACACACACACACACACACATACATGCACTAACAAACACACACAAAGCTTTTGAGTGTCACTAACTGACAGCCCCAGACAAGTAGCTCACAGACTCCTGGGCCACAGATCCCAGCAAGCCTGGCACTGTGCCATCCCACAATTCCCCTTGCCTGTCTGGAGAAGTGTGGATACAGATACAGCAAGCTGCTTTTCTCTGGATCACTGCCACAGTTTACCAGAAAGAGCTGATCTTCCTCTCCGATATACAACACAGCTTCTTCTGACATCGATTTTTTTGTTGTTGTTGTTCTTGAGGATGCACTCAAGCCATGGTGGGTGTGATATTTATGTCTCGTAGGTGCAAGTTGCCTAAGTGATCAAACTGTCGTAGTTGTTCACTGGTGTTGGTCTAGCATCCATGAATAGAGACTGTTGCAATAAAAAAGGTATCAGACCAATATTTTAATAGCCCTTCATGAATGCTCAAAAAAACATTTGTTTGCCCTGAGATATACAGATAGGTTTAGGTTTTTGGCAGATGTGTAAGGTCTCGTTTTATACATAGTGAGACGTTTGTTGTCAGTACAAACATTATTCAAATTTGACCACTAGCCACTGCTTTTTAATAATCACAAAAACAAATACATTATTAAATCAAATTGATTATTAAATGAAATTAAATATTCTATCCATGGGGTGGTTCTCTCCACCAAGTGATTCATATGGTTTGCAGTACTGGGTGAAAACTGGACAGCTCTCTCTGTTGCCCACAGTACATTATTCATTATGTCGTCATGCTTGCCAGTGGTATTATTTGCCAAGATGAGAGTGTGGTCTGTCTGCTCTCTCTGTGTGTATGTGTGTGTGTGTGTGTGTGTGTGTGTGTGTGTGTGTGTGTGTGTATACATACTATATATATATATATATATATATATATATATGTATATATATATATATATATATATATATATATATATATATATGTGTGTGTGTGTGTGTGTGTGTGTGTGTGTGCATGTGCCTATGCAAGCATAGTCTGCATTTCTGTCTGTGCCTGTTCTCCAGGGGTACCACGCTATTGCCTGTCTGTCTCATAACCACATTCCTCCTGCCCGCTTGGCACATTTATTTACAGATACAGATTGGTATAGAGCTCTTGCCAAGCTTGGGGGAGAGTTAGGGAGAAATAGAGAGAGGGAGGGAGAGAGAGAGAGAGAGATCAATTTTCTGTCCTGAATTATAGCAATGTTCTGACTTATGGCTCTTCTTTGGAAATGCAGGGAAGAAGCTGTTCCTTCATGCCTATAAAGCTTCTTCAGTCAAACTCTAATAAACTGACAGGCAAAGGGGAGTGAGAGCGAAGTGAGAAAGACAGTTTTTGCATATGTGTGTAGGTGTGGTTTTGTTTTTTGTGTGTTCTCCCTTTCTCTCTCTCTCATTCTTTCTTAATGTGTGTGTGTGTGTGTGTGTGTGTGTGTGTGTGTGTGTGTGTGTGTGTGTGTGTGTGTGTGTGTGTGTGTGTGTGCATGTATGTGTGTATGTGTGGGGGCATGTGTAAGGTTCTGCCAGTCCCTAGGGGGAAACATTCAATCTCTCTTCCTGTTCTGGCGCGTCTTTGTAGAAAGTCAAACAGGAAAATGAAACAGCTGGAATCCTGCCATTAGAGAGGAGCACTTGGAGATGCCCGCAGATAGAACACTTATGACAGCTGGGCATTCATTCATTCACCAGACAGTCCAGCATTTGCCGCACAGGTGGGTCAGGGACAATAGTACACTCAGGTTGGGACAAGATCTTGCCCAGAGGTGCATTTAAATACACTGAGTGTGAGCAAACATTCCACGTGTGTTTTCTTTTCTTTCTTTGATTGTGAATATTTATGTGTAAATACATAATTTAGATGATAATCTGTAGTAGCTTTCATGCACACTGTGATGATCACGGAACACTAACCCCATAGACTGCACATTTTGCAAACGTTTACAGCAAATTCTAAACATTTGCAAACATTTGCCCTTGTCTACTTAATGGGACACCTATCTGATTTGTTTGCCATATATGCAATCCATGCATGAGGTCCTGTGAAAGACATTGTCGATGACAACATTTCACAGTGACATCTGATGCTCACTCTTTGGTCAACTAACAGCCAGTAAAAAACACTGTTATGGTTTGATTATGCAATGTTTGCCTTTATTTAGTGGTTGAGGACATCTGGCAGTTCTCTGTGATCTTGGTCCAGGCAGTTACTAACAAATTTCATTATTACATATTTTCTCCTTCTATCAATAATTCCAGCTTTCTAAAAACTATCAAGTGACCACAACTTAAGTAGAAAACATGTTTGGTATGTCTGACTGAGTGCAATGGTGAGTTTGAACTTTGGCCTGTAAAAGCACTCATGCTTGCATTTGTGAGTGTAAATATGGCATCATACAGAAGACGATGCTCCTGCACTCACATGGACACCGCTTGCCGTCAGCCTGCAGAAAAGTGGGAGGTGGAGGAGAGGCTCTGCTGATGGGCCGTCAGCCCTGAACATGCAGGCTGAGGTGCTCAAACAACCACCGGCACATTCCTCCAGGATGCCAAAACCTCTGTATTTGTTTGGTTACTCATGCTCGACTTGCGCTGACTCTCTCCGTGAACTTTAAAGATTGGGCCTCGGGCTTTGTAAAAGAGCCTGGAGATGCTGGTCGGAAGAGTTAATGTTGATTATGTATTATTAAATGTGTATTAATTGAATTGACACAAAATTGAACTTTTGTGCAATTTAGGATAATTTAAACTATGGGCTAATTTTGGCTATTGCTTCAGTGTGTTCTTTTTCAACACTAAGATTGCATGAATTGATTCCAAGGTTAGTTAATAACATTTATGAATAAATAGTTACACTACTGGTGTATAAGAATGTTATGCAGGGCTTATTACTGCTGTACTACATTTTTTTTTGGAAATTAATGAGACCTGGATGTGAAACTCTCCCTACTTCTTTAAAATATATGGCTTATGAAAGTGCAACCAAAAATTTCTTGGAAATTCTGTCTGAAATTCTAAAATAAAGGTGTTGTTTTTGCAAGGTACTGGCAAATGCACTTTTGCCAGCTTCCACCATTTTCCCTCTCTATATTCTCTCTATAGGCTCTGTACCAATTTCCCAAATGACTGACAGCTCGATCAGGTTCCCCTAATTCATACGGGCTGTTCGTGACTGTACACTTTCGTAAAAACGCTTCCCGCATCTGGTCACGGCGAACGGCGAGCGCTATAGCGTGCGCCAGCGGTATCGTGTGCCACGCCGGATGTTTCCCCTGCCCAGTGGTGTGTGAAGGTGTGGTGGTGCAATGCGGAGCAATGTGCAACTGAACCCCGGTGCCCCTATGCAACAAAGATGGGCGCTGAGAAATATTTATACACACAGCTGCATAATCTAGGATTCGCCATCTCACCTTTTAACACCTGCTGAAAGTATTGTCACGGTGCTTTGAGATTTCATCAGGATGAGATTTTAAAAGCATTTAATATTTGATTATAATTGAATTAGGAAGCTGCAAGGTGCAACCAAGCATAACGTTGTGGCGATATGTGATAGATATGATATTATGTCGTCATCGCTGCATGGCTATAATCCTCGGCTTGTCATGAATCTGGTAGGACATGACATTCCACCCAGACGAATCCATCATCCCTAATACTGATAATGTCATCCTGCTCACCTCTGTGGGTGTGATGTTGGATTACATACCCCGCATACCTGCTCTGGATTGCCTGCACTTGCAACATGGCGACAAGCGAGGCAACCCTGCACACGGAGGTAGGGTTACGCAAGCGGCAGCGTTCCGTGCGACGGGATAGTTTTCTTCTGCCTCTCCGGATATCGGCTTAATGTCAGTGTTACAGCGACCGCTTGCTGTCTCAATCATAGGTCTTCTCCTGACTGCCCTATATGCAAAGGACGATCTCATGAAAACCATTCAAAAGTTGAACTCTGTTAGAGAAACAGATCATGCATGTAGCTCCATCAGTGCCCTGAGGCGACAGGTTAAGTGCACATCACTTATTGACTGTACATTAATGTGAGTAATGTTACTGTGCCTATCTATTATCTGCAGATCTATGGCATGTGGCTGTTTATGTTGGGAATTAGTCCTTATACTATTCTATTAGGACAAGAATCATATGTGTTTTTAACACGACTATTTCAAAAGGATATCACAGAGATAACCATTTTAATTTTTACTCTTATGATGTTTCTTTGGAGAAAATGAAAAGGAAATGAAAATAACTAAAAATCAAATACAGAGATAAGGCCATGTGAAAAGGTACCTAAGGCAAAGCTGAGGCGAAAACAGAAGGAACGAGATAGAATCTTTGCCACATGATCAACAGAACAGCAAGGAGTGCTTCATGGTTTCATCGCATACAACAGCTTGTGAAACCACAGAAGGTGTCAACTTCAGTATGGTGTGTGGTGAACCTGTCTGCAGGTCTGTGCAGGTATCTCAGGCTACAAATAGATTATTCTGAAAGGAATAAACACGGAGTAAAAACAAAACCCCATGACCCCTTGACAGTAATAGTTTGAGTTTCTGTCCCACCTGGATTCTGAGTGAGCTCTTGCTTTGATCTCAGTGGGTGATGAAGTAATGAAGGTCATCCAGGATGGAAAGAACATTTTAGGACAAAGCAAGAACTTAAAAAACAAAACAAAACAGTTTTTGTTGGAGTTGTTTTGGATGGCAGAAGAGAACATGGTGTCAGAGACTAATTAGGAGTGACTAAGTAGTTTCTGCAAGTGTGATTAATTAGTTTCTGGAATTGTTATTGTGATTCAGATATGTGTCCAAGATGAGAATACGTTCCAGAGTTGCCCCACTACCAGGAACACTTGATAATGTAGGCTTTAACTACACACCAGGAGAAAGATATGGAGCTGGAGATGGTGGGGAGGGAAGTGGGAAGTGGGAAGTGGGATTGGTCAGGCAGAGTTGGTCACTGTTATGCACTGTGTTGTTGTTTTTTTTTTGGGGGTGGAAAAGAACATGTTGTAACGATTTGACAGCTACCTCTGATCTCTCTCCCTCCCTCTCTTTCTAGCTCTCTCTCTCTCTCTCTCTCTCTCACTCCCCCATTCTCTCTCTCCCCTCTTCCTTGACATAACTCCTAAACTGGCCATTGATCTGAAGCCGTCTTTCCTGTTATTTCACTCTTTTCCAGCCTTTGCCTCGTTGTGGCACTACTGGCACAGACCAGTTTGGTAATTTGGTTTCACTGGCACCAAGAAAGTTCACACCAACTCATAAGCTCAGATGAAGGTCAGTGCAGTATATTCAGTCATTTCCTGATGTGCAATATTTGAAATAAACATAAATGATGTTTACCATTTAATTTGCATAGTTTAGTTTATATTTTGTACATATTTGGTATTCATTTGTGCCTCTAATTACCTGTATATTGGGAGGGATTTCCTGTGGTAATGCTGGAAACCATTAACAAAGTTTTGGTGTTAGCTGATGCAAACCAAAGCAAATTCTTTATTGCTCAGGAATCTTCTTGGAAATATACTGATTACTTAATAGAGGTTCTCTAGCTTTTTATTTAGTAATTATTAAAGAACATAAAGTCTTTAGTGATGTTTCTGTTTCCTCCCTTATCCCCTGTACGGAAGATATAGACATTAGGATGTGAAGAGCTCTGGTGTGCACAGAAAAAAAAACTTTACTGACAGGATCTAAAAAAAGACATTCAGCAACCCCCACCCCAACACACACACACACACACACATCCCACTGTTCCAAGCTACCCTACTGGTCCATTTCCGTCTCCACTGATGGTAACGTCACCTTTTATCACTCTCAGGATCTGATATTTCTCCTTCTGGTGGGAGGAAATATGGAGATGTCATTTCCCCTTGGGTAATATTTGTGTATCTGGGTAACTCGGGAAATTAATTGTCGGACTTCAGAAGTGCAGACAGAACAGGCCTCACCTCAGCAGTCAACTATTGCTTAGAACCTCTGGTGGAGTGACACACACACACACACACACACACACACACACACACACACACACACACACAATCCTGTCTTGTCACATGCAATGTGCTCTCTCAACATCGTACACAAGGCCGTGGGGCTGATATGCCCTGGTGACGACCAAGACAGTCCTCACTGACAGGAACCAGCAACACCCTTTTTTATCGAGTGATTTGCTTTGCCAGTGACCTCCATTTCTCCCGGTGTTAATGTGTGGTTCTGGCGAGCCTCCAGCACCCTAAGAGAAAGTTTCATGTGGTTGCTTGTGTCTATATTTATAGTAATTAATCTAAATTTGTGATGATTGCTAGGGCCGTGCACTCTGTTAGGGCAAGCCTGTTCACATAGATGCTTTTGTTTGTTCCAAGGTCTCTTTTTTTCAGCGCCTTCAGTTAGATTGGATTGGGTCAATGCTGCTGGTCACCATGGCAATTTGATGTCAACACTCTTCAACATTCTTCCTGCTCAGATAAATGGTAATGCAATTCAATTGTATTCAACTCAATTTTGTTCATGTAGCACTAAAACAATTTAAATTGGCTCAATGCTCTAAAGGACTAAACATAATATTGTTTTTCTTGGTTGCTTTGATGCAGCCATCACTTCCGAATCCACATTTTCAATTCAGTTAACACAATGTCCTAAATAGGAGCACCCTAAAATCACACTCAGTGACAAAACATTTAAAACATGCAGCAATTTTCTTTCCTTCAAACACAATCAGTGGTCAGATCAGTGAGTACTCTCAGTCAATCATAACCCAAAGAAGGACAAAATACAAAACTTTGCTTTTAAAATTAGCAGATTCTGCAGATTTACCGGTTATTGAAAGTGTGAAAGAATCAGACTGTTACAAAATCAATTGTATTCTTTCCTACACTTACAGTAAAGTAACTGTCATTGACATGCAAATATGCTGTACAATACCGTGCACCTCATATACTGAAACAACCATCCAGTTTTCATTGACCTTCCTTTGACTTACTCACAATTTTCATTGACCTTCCTTTGACTTACTCACAATTTTCATTGACCTTACTTTCACAATTACTCTATATGTAGTTGGCCTATGTGACCCACCCATATAGCAAACACTAAAGGTGGTATTTGCATGAAGAATGATTGAGGATTGAAGAATTACGGAGGAGGAGATTTACACAGTCACATTAGCAATTCATGTGTCTGCAGACAATCTCTTTTTGGCTTTGAATAGATTCTTTCCAGTCGTTCAAGCTATAAATTCAAAGGAGTTTACCTTCTGTGAAAGCTGTGTTAAATTTTTTGAAAAACAATGTGAAAAATGTGTGAAACCAATGAAAATGGGTTAACACAATTGGAAGTGCTGGTTTCTGCTGTGCTAAGAAAGTGAGGATGAAGATCAAGTGGATCCCAGTTTCAGTGCTTTAGCAATTTCTTAGCAAAAGAAAAACTGTAAATTGTTTAATCCAATGCCATGGATAATATACACCAAGGCAGTACTGATCACAATGTATATATTAGAGTATGCTTCATCATTCTTATGTAACATTCACCTTGATGACCTTGTCCCGGCATGCAACGTCTCCACACAGATGCATAACAGAAAACATAACAATTTTACAAATTTGAAGCACACTAGGGAGTCCAGAACATTCCCTGCATAAATGGAAAATAACTATGGCATTCTGTCATGAATGGGAGGGAATGGGGGTGACTGTGACCAGGGCAAATATGCTTACAATGGCATATGGTTCACATTTGTCTCCTGTCTTTCCCTCTATGTAGTCACTGTGTTGAACTAACAGCAGCTTTCTCACAACGAGCCCCCTCATAAGGCATAGATCTAGCCCTGGGATCTGTTTCCCAAAAGCATAGTTACTAACCAATTAGCAACTAAGTTGGTTGGCAAAGGGCAATTGCATTGCAACTAACAAAGTTACTTAGTTGATTAGCAACTATGTTTTTGGAAACAGACCCCTGATCTAGCTGCTATCTGCCTCAGTTTGACTCCTTTGACATAACATGTACATATGGTGAAGCACACTGTGTACGATGACACTCTGCACTTGTACCTTCAGAAACCATTTAAATTGCACAGTGATCCTGAGCACACACACTATTATTTTAACGAGCCATTGATTGCCGCCAAATTAATCATGCTGTCAGCGTTCAGCATCAGGCGTTTGTATGGGAGCAGGGTGCATGCATTGTCAGAGTGTACCTACAGGGATGAGTTTCTACATGATGAGAGGGCCCAGAAAAAAAACCTCACATGTTGTGGAAAAAAATTCTCACAACATTCCATAGAATGCATGCTTGTCACAATGAGATTTTTTTTTTCCATGCCTGGTGGCGGTATGGGCATGTTTTACATTGGAAAGAAACATCATTGAGCACATGAGTGGTGCAAAGTGCCCTTTTCAAGAGGGAAAATGTGTTCACTGTACATTTCATAGAGGCATAGTTGAAGTGTGCATAGGCTTGTCACTGCTTTATTGTATAGAGAGCACCCATGGCCTGGCTATTATCAAATCTCACCTCTAACAGGAATTAATCTTGCATTGTTTTTTACATCATTGGCCTCATTTACACATCAAGTGTCTCTCTGTAAAACTGTCATAACTGTCATCACTGTAATAAGTGTCATTCAGGGCTAAGTTGATTGGAATGTGTTTCAATGCTGTAATATAACACACAAGTGGTCAGTATTTCATGATGTGCATTAAAGGGGGTGGGGGTTGAGTGTGAGTGTGTATGTGTGTGTATATGGGGGGGGCATTTTGTGAAATTGATTCACCATTTATCATATGGTCATGGTTAATATATGTGGAACACACATTCATCAACTAGGAGAGTTTCATGGTGATATCTGTTGGTTTTCAGAACTTTTCCTCTGTAAAACTTTTCCTTTTCCAAGGTGTTTTTCATATAATTGGTCCTAGTCTGGTTATGGTTATATCTACGTGATTTTCCATATATGGCTACAGGTATTGCAATGCAACATACATACAAAGCAACATATGAAAATTCACATTTGCACATTAATACAAGACAGGAGTGACAATATAGGAGTCTTACTCAGTCCCACTGTTTACAGTCACTCCCTTTATCTCCTGGGCACATGACCTTGGCCTACCAGTAACCCTATCCAACAACAATTCCCCAGATTCCTCGGATCTTCTTTCATCCTGGCGTCCCCTGGCTGTATTTGCTGTCATGGCAGCCGTCCCTCTGGCGCTTCCAGTCCTTACAGTAAGAGTGAGCGACCTTACCTCTGGTGCTTATCAGTCGGGCTGCAGTTGTTTGGAGGTTCCTGTTATTGAGGGCTCGAGCTGCGGTCGCTGCTGCTGCTGCTGTTGCTGCCGTCGCCAGGGCAGAGCGGAGTGCCCAACCTGCCGCACACCTCCTGCCTGATGCACCCCTCCCCGACGCACACATGCATACATGCACACACGCATACATACACACACACACACACACACACACACACACACACACACACACACACACACACACTCACACACATATACCCACACTCCTGCTCTTTCTCTCTCTGCTGCACCCCTCCTACCAACCATCCCGTCAACACACACACATACACACTTACTCTGCACTCCTTCAACCGACCACCCCCCAGCACATACACACACACATTCCCTCGCTCTCTCTCCCTCTCTCTCTTTTACCCACCACTCAACAATTTTGATTGTGTTAGCCTACTGCTTGTCCAGAGAGAAAAGGGTAGAGAAGGTGGAGGGGAGAATGGGGGTCGTGGGGTGTGTGTGTGGGTGTGTGTGTGTGTGGGGAGGGAGGGGGGCGGGGAGTATTTGTTGTTACAATGCCAGGCTGCCAAGGGCCAAATGCACATTGTTTTGACTGCAAGAACAATCAGCTTGTGGTAATAAAAGGAACCCCCCCCCCCTTTATGCACACACACACACACACACAAACACACACTCACACACACAAACACACTCACACATGCACACACATGACCCCTCATGGACTATGATAGCCTTCCAAAAATCTTTACAAGTCTGGGTCTGATAAATACAATCCTTTTCCCAAAAGAGGAAAATTTGGTCCCATTTGGTTTCCCTTATATTTTTTTCTATAGCAGGTAAAACATTGTTTACGGAAAGGACCCTGCAATGTTTGTTTAAACAGGTGTCTCAGACAAGCTGATATCACTGCCAACTCTGCCCAGTCATCCTGGTTGACCACAGACATCTTTTTGGTAAAAGACACTCCTTTTACCCTGAAGGAGCAGAAAGCCAGGAATTAAACACCCACTTCCAGTAATAGAACTAACCAAATTCCCAAAGCAGGAAAATGTATATTTTTCAGACCTGATGAATTCTACAGAATGCTTGTGGAATGTTTATATGAGTAGGTGTGTGTTTGGTCAAATATAAGGTTATGTTGTTGTCCTGTTTTTTACTGATGATTAATCCCATGATTAAACACACACACACACATACTCTAAAGCTGGCAGAGGTGAAAAGGAATCCCAGTTCCTGGCAAGTCAGAATTATGATTGTAATGGATGAGTGATGACAGATGGCTTGATACTGGTGAAGCTATGTCATAGTGCATTGTGCTGTACAAGCTTGACTACACAGTAGTGAGTGATGGTGGTCTTGTTGTAAAGTGAATGTTGGCTCCTTGATTTTTTTCCTAATTAGCCTATTTTGCTTTTTAACCTCACTCCAGGAGTGTGGGTGAAGAAAGCTGTATCAGATCTGGCCATCTATCTGTGCAGGTTGGCATTCACCTATCTCCAAAAGCACTCGTCTGATTTTTTTTTTTTTTAATTACATCATTACCCAAATCCAGCTCAGATTGCATCATGCTAGATTTTGATCTGACCTTACTTAATATGGACTGACAGGGGCAATAGTCGACACTCTTATGACCCACACTTGATTTTCTTTTGTTTTGGTGTGATAAAGATTTTTACTGTCCACCCGTCAGTCAACTCCTAGGGTAACACTTAGGCCATGGGGTTGGTGGACATATGGTTTTGGTGAACAATGTTGGAAATGTAAGTCAGTGTGGTTGTTGGAGAATTATACTATAGTTGCACTGTGAGGAAGACAAAACATTAATTCTGCAAGTATAAAACTGGTGTTAAGAGTTGTAGCATAGACAGTGTTAGAATATAACCAGCTCTGGCTGCTGTTGAAAAGCCTCTTGAAAGGAAGTTTCCCCTTCACATGTGCTCTGGTCTTTCCCCCCTACAATTTCCATCATCCTTTTGAACATGAGGTGGCACTTTCCTGAGTATTTGTGTGTGTGTGTGTGTGTGTGTGTGTGTGTGTGTGTGTGTGTGTGTGTGTGTGTGTGTGTTATGGAGGGGTGGGGGGCAAAATGGAAAAAAAAAAGAAAAAAGCCTGAAGGAGAAAACAGGAAACCCTCCCCCCGTTCGTTTGTGGGCCTACAACTGTCAGCACGGTGCATTCACATGTTACTTTCATGCCTTTACACAGGTCAATGTACACACATGCACACACACACACACACACACACACACACACACACACACAATTTACAGATACATTTATGCACACAAATACACACTCATACACAGGCATGCACACACATGCATCCATGTACAGATGCACACATGCACACCAAGCAACTCACACACACACACATGCAGACACATATGTACACACACATGCACACACAGAGGAGAATGTCTGACATACCTCGATAAGCAGTAACATGAAGCTCTCCCCTCCTGCCTGTTGGGATGTTGTTTGTAAGGCAAAGCTGAGCAGACTAAATACAAACCCAGCAACATGCCCCATGGCCTTGGCTCCAATCTGCAACAAA
Source organism: Tenualosa thibaudeaui (assembly GCA_027481765.1). Classification (NCBI taxonomy): domain Eukaryota; kingdom Metazoa; phylum Chordata; class Actinopteri; order Clupeiformes; family Clupeidae; genus Tenualosa; species Tenualosa thibaudeaui. Next base: position 6,319,315 of record JAIFZK010000011.1, read on the forward strand.
AATCCTCTGAGTCAAAGTGGGTCTCGTCTCGTCCAGTGTAGAGAGGTCAGCATGGCAATATGTCATTATGGTATCACTGTGCACGAACCTCATGCACAGCACAGGGGTTTATCGCCATTGTTTGGAGACTCGCTTCTGTTTGTTGATTCTACAACCACAAACACACATACGTACACAGACAGAACAGATACAGTGCACAGCAGGATACAGCTTACATAAATGACACAAAGATTTTTGTGCTTGAAGAGATTGTGGGGAATGTTTATATATATATATATATAATATAGACATAGATAAATATAGATATATGTAGAGAGATATAGATATAGATATATATCTTATATATCTATAAGTCTATATATCTATAATAATAATGTGTTTTGCTTATATTTATTTACTGTACATCCTGTCTGGCCTTAGCCAACCTCATACAACTCATACTCTGTGCTGACCCACTGCCTCGTGCATCCACACTATGGTTGGGGCATCACGTGTCAAAAATATCAGCACCACCAACCCCCTTTAGTCTGTTATTCGCATACCACCTTCGTGGAGCTTTCCGATTCGCGTTTTCTTTCCTGGCTCCGTATCAACACACAATGTCAAGATAGATGGCCAGCTCGATACTGAAGCATTTTAATGTTTCCTATCATTGTGTGCTGGAATTCTATTTCTTGAAGCTGTGGCTGCAGCACTTTCAAGGACAGCGGCACTGCAAATGTGTGTCATTTCATGGGGTAATTGATGAGTAATTGTTGTTTTGGCTGCAGGAGGATTTATTTGCTTATATGCCTGGGGCACTTTGGAGATCAGATCTTCATTTTCACATGTGATATCCTTTAAACAAAAGGATATGTTTTATTGTGTCTAACCTGCTGAGTGTCCATACTTGTGGCATTTGTGACTGACCTGTGTGAGGGAACTTAACTAGAAGAAGAAAAAGAAGATGAAGAAGAAGAAGCAGATGAAGAACAAGAAGAAGAAAAAGAAAAAGGAGGAAGAGGAGGATGGGGGAGAAGGAAGGAGGGGAGGACAGGGAGGATTAGAGAGGAGCGGCAAAAGATGAAAAGCGAACCTGGAACCACAACAAAAAGCTTGAGCCGAGACAACACTCTGCCATGGATGTTGTCACTCATGTTCAATAGATCTGACCTCTGACCCCATAGAAGTACTTCCAGGTGCTGGCTCTCCAGCCCTTTCCCTGATCCTGTTGCCCAGACCCCCTGCAGAACTACAACACACACACACACACACACACACACACACACACACCCCAAACTCTAAATATAGAATTACCTTATCGCCTAAATATCCAGGATCATCCATATATGAATTCTTTGTGGAAGTACACACAAACACGGATATGTGATCGCTTTTAATTGCCAATGCTTTGAGATCTTGTTACGGTAACATTTTTTGGAAGGACATAAAAGTGAATACTTAGAATTTTTTTGAACATTCTTTGCTTGACCGAATTGTCTCACAAGTCGCCAATTAGATTTGGATTCTTTTGAAAACAGGTTTTCATCCGCTGAAATATTTGGACAGTTACGCCATGTGATGCTTGTACCCAGATCTCCTCTAACGTTAGACCATATCTGGCTTTGATCTGGAGTAAAGAGTCCGGGTCTGTGCCAGATGGGAGACAGATCCGACTCTAAGTCGTTTTCAAGCGAGGACACCAGGACAAACCTGGAATGCTCTTCTTTGGAAAAAAGCTAATTGTGCTGAAACGTCACAGAGCTCACAGAACCCAACACTCTGAACTCAACGCTTTTAATGAAATTGTCCATAAACTGAGAGCTGTTGGAACGGATTATGCCCAAAGCCTGAAGACACAACCTGTCAGCTTAAAAAGATAACTTTGGGTCTTGCACATTGACACACACAAACACAGACACAAAAAGTGTGTCATCGTCTGCTCCCCCTCATCTCGGGATATTACTAGTATCGAAGAGACAGGCTGTCAACCTGTCCGTCCCATCCCCTAAAGACACGAGAGGAATGCAAGAGCGCGTGCGACGGACATTCTGTGTATCGTTTGTGCGACTGCTGCAAAATAATCATTCCGCTCTTTTAAGTCCCAAGGAATGTTCATGTATGTACTGTTGGTAAGTGGGGTCTCAGAGAAGAATGTATCTGGAATTCCTCTCTATGGTTTTAATGCTTTAGCAGGTGCTGGGTAGTGTTCAAGCATATGTCTAGGGGCCTGTGTGGATAGCCTGAGGCATGCAAGTGTACAACTTGGGCCCCGATGAGGGCATCACTCAGAGGACTCCCTGGCGCCAAGTGTCCTGTGAGGATCATTGTCATTGCACCTTGTCGTTGTACACGTTATCTAAGTCACAGCTCTCTCTCTCTCTCTCTCTGTCTCTTACACCTCTGTTTCTCTCCTATGCTTTTTTGATCTACCACTCTCTTTTTCTTCTTCCCTCTCTCTCTCTCCTTCTATCTCTTTCTCCTAGCGTTTTTTTTCAGCTGTTTTGTGTTAAGCACATGCTAAACTGTTAAACTGTCAAACACTAAAAGACACACCATATGGCACCTTTGAACTGCACCGCGTTCCCAATTTATAGTGGTAGGAATAACCCGTCATCACATCTCCCCTCCAAGTGAGCTCTGTGTGTGTGTGTATGTGTACACGCCATTCTCTCTCTCTCTCTCTCTCTCTCTCTGAGTGTGTGTGTGTGTGTGTGTGTGTGTGGGTATATGTGTATGTGTTTATATACGCCTTTGTGTGTGTGTGTGTGTGTGTGTGTGTGTGTGTGTGTGTGTGTGTACATGCCCTTGTCTCTGTGTGTGTGTGTCTTTGCATGACACACATACTGGACACACAAGTTACCTTCCTTGAGATGCTCAGTGATGTTAAATGAATTGCGGCCACCGGGGAGGTCTCTGAGTTCACATCTTGCGGCACACACTGAGCCAAATCTGGCATGGTTGGAAGACCTGACGCACATCCACCACAGATTCAACTGCAATTCAGTTCACTAAAAAAGAAACCAACAGTGTAAGGCATAAGAGATCACACTGAAAACAAGAGCAGTCTCTTAGACCCTTGGGAGCACAGCCCCTCTCTTTTCAGAGCAGTACTAACTAGAAAAGCACTCGGAGAGTGCAATCCACCGTCAATATAGGGTCAGAGACTCAACGTAAATTCCAGACAGTGTTACGGATCACCACCAAAATATAATAATCTGTTCCTGGTCCTAATACCCACATTGTCTGAAAATTTCATCCAAATCCGGGCAGTAGTTTTTGAGTCTTGCTCACAGACAAACCAGACAACTCCACGTCAGACAACCTGACAAACGCTAGCGACAACATAACCTCCTTGGCGGAGGTAACTAACAGTGAAACTCAGTGCAGTGAATTCTAGCATCTGCATTCAGAGCTAGGTGCAGTTGATGGTGTAGAAGAAAAGCTTTGGGAGCAGTTACTTTTCCATACTTTTGCTTCATGACCTTAAGTAACCTCTCCAAGATGGGGAAGTGAAACAAAAGTGAAAGTATGGCCCAGCTGATACTCCAGAATGGTTTTGTCTCTGTAATTGTTGAAGACTAAATGAAGACAATGTATCTCATGGAAAAGCTTCCTGTAACTTATAACAATTTCCAGACATCGGACTTGTTTTATTTTCTTATCTGTATTTTTTATTATTCTGTGGGCCATTGCAATGCATGCAAACACACACACACACACACACACATTTACTCACTCACTCACTCACTCACTCACTCACTCACTCCATCACTCACTCTTAGGCAAGTTTTAATATGGAATGAAGTTCAGAGTGAGCTCCATCAGTCAATCCACTGACAAGCCCCCTCGCCTCAACACATACACACACACACTTTGGAGGCCCCTCTGTCTTTCAGTCAGCCACACATCAGTGACTGGATTAGTGTGTGTGTGTGTTTGAGTGAGAGAGAGAGTGTGCGCAACAAAGAGATCTCACTCTGTGTGTGTGTGTGTGTGTGTGTGTGTGTGTGTGTGTGTGTGTGTGTGTTTGTGTATCAGTGAGAGATAGCATGTTCAAGAGAAAGAAAGAGAAATCACTGTGTGTGTGTGTGTGTGTGTGTGTGTGTCTGTGTGTAATGAAGCAGTTAAGCGTGTCTGAGGCATGTGTGTAGCTGTCAGCCATCGCTGTGTGCTTCAGGCCAGAGGGCAAGTTGCCTGGGAGGCCTGACATCCTCCCATGAGGTCAGAGAGGTCTTTTGCAAACGCTACAGTATCAGTCAGAGGGATTCACCACAGACAGCACTCTAACACATAAACAAAATGCCCCCCTCAGTGCCTTCATCTCTCTCTCTCTCTGGGCTGACAAAATGGAAATTTGCAGTTTTGAAAATCGATTTATCTGACCAGATCTGTATTCCCTGGTAACCACTCTGTTAATGACAAAAACACTATTAATTGATGAATTGATTATTAATTAATGAAGTTCTTAAAGCGATAGTTTGGAGTCCTTCCAATAAAAGCCCAAAGTTGTTTGAGCTCACCTAGTTATATCTGTAGAAAGAGGAACGAGAAAATCTAGTGCAACATAGACTGAATAGTGAACCTGCGGCTTACTCTAATGGATGAGGCCATGGGACACAAAGCTGAAAGTGAGTTCATAGCCTCATTCAGTTCCATATTTGGTCTATACTGTACCAAATCTATTGACGGCAGTGAGCTTAAATAGCAGGGCTACGTTGCGCAGGGTTGTGAATGCAGAGCTAGAACGTTATCAGTTTAGAATGCATCTTTATTAGAGCCACATCAGGACATTCCAAGTCTTTCAAGTTTTCTGCCACTGCGGACACCTGCAGCATGCACACAGTCACAGCAGTCTTCTGCCAAAACTTGCCATGCCTCGCTGGGAGTTGGCAGCCAGCACCATCACCTCCATAAGCCCAGGCTAAAGTGGATGGCATCGCCTTGCGCATCAGATGAAGAATGCGGATAAAACACGTCTCCTGTTTCGCAGGCAGGGCTTAGAAAAACAACACGTCTAATTTGACGTATCTTGTGTAACCAACGTTTGAATGAGGCTGTAATGGGGGAAGATTAGGATGTCTGCAGTAATAAGCATTATCCCACCGGGAAAACAAACATTAGGGTCTGCTAATGTGGTAGGTGCCCAGACATCTTGCATTACTATATTGTGAGAATCAATCACACGTCATTAACGCTATGGAAAGGTGGATAATTGTACTAAGTGTGTTTTCTTTGACATTGTTGGAGGCTTTGTATTGGCGCACAACAAGGATCAACACTAATGTTGCTAAGATATGCATGTTTGGGGGGCCCACTGAATGTGTTTGCAGCATTTTCAGAGCGTGAGATGGAAAATATGTCTAAAATATGTCTGGCTGTTATCATAGTCAATGCTGTCTTTGGATTTAAAGGAGAACCTTGGCATGCATCAGCCTACAGTTGATCGCTAACTTACTCATTTTTAAATTGATTTTCATCATTTTTAAGTAAAAGTATAGCCCTCTGATAATGGAACTACAGGTTGAAACATGCCAACATTCTTTCCTAAGCGGTATCAGTGTGATAGATGTGAAATAGGATTACTGATTTTGATTGATACTGAAAAAGTGAGAAATAATTTTACTTGATTAAAGAATAACATTATTACATAATTATTACATATTACATAATATGACATGTCAAAATGTAACTTAGGCTCTGTCATGGGGAACTGGCTCAGTCATATTCACTGACAAAGTCATCTATTCACCCTTCTGAGGCATAGGTGTAGTGTAGTTCAATATAACAGTATGAAAGTCGAGCTTGAAGAACACGGAAAGACGCGCTCACACACACACACACACACACACACACACACACCCCTACACCACACATCTTTTCCCAGGTGACATTTGATATGGTAGGCCTTTCACTAATGCAGGTCACCCCCAGTCTGCCCAGCCTCCTCTGCGCTCCTCTTTGTCCTGTCTGTCTGCCTGCCTCATCCCGGACTCAATGCCCAGGGTTTCTGCTTCAGTGCCCTCGAGAAAAGAGGGGGAAGAAAAGAGGGAAAGAGAAAAGGAAGGATAGAAAAGTTAAAACTCTGGTTTGCCCTTCTTCCTCCTCCACTCTGTTGTCACAGTGAACTCCATCCTCCAGCACCCGATCACTCTTCGTGACACTGGAATTTGAAACATGTTGTGCATGAACTGGTAAAAAGCACCAATGCTGGGAAAATTCTTGAAACATGTTGTGAATGAACCATTATTAAACAGTGCAGACAGTGGGAAAAAATCTTGAAACATGTTGTGAATAAACTGTTAAACAGCACCGATACAGAGGAAACGAACAATGAAAAAGCCACCTTAAATCAACCAAGTCTTTTCTAAAAAGAAGAGATTTTTTATTGGGCACGTTTAAAAACACTAAGCTTTTATTGATTTGCCAGTGGTTCTCTGAGTTGATGGTTCATACAACCATAAGCTACATCTGCAAATGTTCCCCCTGCACCTTCTAACATGATGAGAATAGAGAGCTGTGCCGCTTGGATATTCACCTCATATAGTTCTCAAATAATCACAGGTCTTCTCTCCTGCTTGACTAGTAGTAGTAGTGATGCCAAACAGGTATCATAGTAGAAGAAAAGAGATGATATAGTTAGATATTTTCTTGTGTGTGTGTGTGTGTGTGTTGGGGGTGGGGGGGTTGGGGGGGCGGGGGGGTATGGTCTTTAAGTGGCCGGTGTGTGTGTGTGTGTGTGTATGTGTGTATAGGGAAGGCGTGTACTGACCCCTGACCCCCGACACACACACTCCCATTCCCCTCTGAAGCTAATGAGTCACATTAACACACACCTTTCTGCCCTGCCACCTTCCCAAAACACACTCATCACTCAGCTTTGGTGATGCTTGGCTATTATTCACTTCTGTGCCTCCTTTACACACACACACGCGCTCACACACACACACCTACTCACTGCCTCCACCGTACCTGAAAAGGGCCACTTTGAAAGGTGTTTGTTTTGATTCTGTGCTCACTAGCTGCACGCCACAAAAAGGATGCAAGAATTTTTGACATAAAGCACCACGTCAAGAATAACAAACAAGCTGCCAGAGTAAACTGAGAAAGTAGGGGTTATTTTTTTTTCTCCCTCTTCTTGATCGCTCTTAACCGTGAGGGTCTCTTTCATCACATGGTGATACAGCCGCCACCACATGCTTATTTAGATAGATAAGTGTGTGTGTGTGTGTGTGTGTGTGTGTCTGCATGCCAGTGTGTGTATGTCAGTGTGTCCGTGTATTGGTCTACAAGAATGTTTGTCATTGTGTGTGTGTGTATGTTTGTGTGCATGTATGTGCATACTCGCATGCTCATGTGTGTATACATTTCTGTGTGTGTGTGTGTGTGTGTAGAGAGAGAAGTGAGTGTGTTGTGTATGGTCTCTGAGCTCTTGTCTCATCACTGATAGTCGCTGCATATCCCCTTGGCAAACAGCAGGGAAAGGGAAATGTATCCCCTCATCGCGACCTCAGCCTCCCGGCTTCTCTGCTCTGCAGCGCCTGATGTGTCGCTACTAAGTGTTTGAGTACAGAGATAAGAGCCCAGGCCCTCACTGATAGACACCTCAGACTGCGCAGCACAACATGGGGATGTGTGTGGTTGGGTGACAGGAAGTGATGTACGTGGACAGGAAGCGCAAAGATAGCGGCTGCCTCTAAAGGCGGTTCTGGACCCGATTCGGTCCACTTCTGGCTCAGTTGAGTTCTATAGTCCAGTGGTTATCTGGCTACTCTCTTGCTAAGGCAAACAGAGCAGGCGTCTCAGATAAACATGTCAGCCTTTGCACGCTCCTCTATCTGTTTTCACCCTACCCCCTCCCAGCACCACCCCACCATACCTTCTTCCCAGACTATTTGTCCCATTCCAGTTGATAGGAGTGAAATTACATGGTTTCAGAGGGTCAGTAGCAGCCTTTAGCACCGATTGCCGCCCTACAATAAATACTTGAAATGCCAAAGAACTTAGCTATTACAGCATTGCTGTAGACTGTGTCCATGTTGCACATCTGTACTGGTAGACAACAAGAGCTCTGTGTCTATCCAAACCCTTAAGTTCAATTTTCCAGTTCAGAGTCTATTTTGCTAGTAGAGGTCAGTAGCTTATACAGGACTGTTGTACCTACTGCATATTACATGATCATAGGCACAAAGGATATCACAAAGACGTAATGTAAACAGGCCTTGTGTCTGTACAAAGCTCTAAAGTCAATCAGCATAATTAAAAAAACGGTTGGAATCAGCAGCACAATGTCTCCATCAAAGATTACAATGTAGCAACACCAGCGTTTGAAAAAAGCATCAGGACACACACACACACACACATACACACACACAAACACACACACAAACACAGTGTTCCAGCTGAGGGGACAGGCAACTAACAAAGAGAACCCCGTCCATTGCAGTACACCATCAGATAACTTTGATGGATGCAGCGGGCGGCGGTCGAGGATTAAACACAAGCGATGCTCAAGACAATCGGATTCCTGAGGGTGGTGGTGGAATGTGTGTGTGTATGTGTGTGTGCGTGTATGTGTGTGTGTGTGTGAGTGTGTGTGTGTGTGTCATGAGGGACAGGAGGCAGGTCGGACATGCCATAAACACACGTGAAGTGCGCAGGGAAAGACAGGAAGGCGGCCGCAGACACGGCTGCCAACGCTCTGTCTCCACGCCGTCGCACAGTCGCAGCCAGAGGTGGGCAGACACACGTTTGAAGCCATTGTGATGAGACTGAGGAGGACAAGGAGGAGGGGAGAGGTTTCAGGTCAGGAGGTGTCAGGACAGGACAAGACCAGACTGGACAGGAGAGGGGGCGATGTGTGTGTGTGTGTGTGTGTGCGCGCGTCCGTGTGTGTGTCTGTGTATGTGTGTGAGTGTGTGTGTGTTGTGGGGGGGTTGATTTTTGGCTGAATACAGTGTCCACTTGGCTTGGATTTACAGTGCTTCTGACAGCATGAAAGAAGAAGTAAGTCATGAGCTCCTGTTTCTCTCCTCCCTGTTTGATAGGAGTAGACACAGAGAAGGCGTTGAGCTATTGCATTTCAGCCACAATTTCCTTGAGATCTGACAGAGGTCCTCACAGCTCGGTCCATCCGACTGTGTAAATAGCATAAATCAAACACCGGAGACATGGTCAGTGTGTTAAAATATCCTCACATCCCCGGGGATTGAAGTACTCAGACGGCCACACAGCCACTCAGATCACCACAAGCTACCACACAATGACCTCCTATCAATCAGATGAGAAGAAAAAGGACTCAACAGCTGGAACATCTGGTAGCTGCATGTTCTCCAAGCTTCATGATTCTTCAAGTCTTCATGATCAGTCCAGATGGGAGTTTATTATACCCCCTTGTATCTAACCTTCAACTTTGAGCTGAAGTGCAAACTCTTTGCTTACTTTAAAGGGGCTAGAGTTGATCTTATTACTTATACTGGGTGGAAACTATGAATGTAATGTGGATCAAACAGAGAGATTTTAAATACCGTAATTTTTACATCAAAGCACAATAGATACTGCATAATATGATAACAATATACAGCAGACAATGGATACAGAATGACTACATGACTCAAAACATATGTATATGTAGCAGAGCATACCAAAGGTGAATGTATGATTTTACCTTTTAGGAGCAATGATCTGTAGCCAAGATATTAGATATTAGCATTGGCATGCATTCAAAGGGGGAAGGGTGGGATTGCAGCTTGGGCATCTGGGGTGCAGTTGTAAAACAGATCTTTTTGTGCACGTGATGCACAGCTTCAGCATCTGCAAAAACATATCAGGGCTTGGATTTGGGTATGTCAGCGAGTATTGTCAAGTTTATTTTGCAGAGAACCAAAATTACTTGGTTGGTTTTGTTAAGTTTTGCAGTGTGGAGTGCATTTTGCTCACTCCTCTCCTTATTCTAGTCAGGCGGACCTGGTGCAGGTGTTATTAAGGAAACTAAACAGAGATGTGAGTGAAACAAGAAGAGGTCAGATTGTTCAATGAGGTTTATTGTTCAATTCAAGTCAAGTGGGTTTTATTGTCATTTCAGCCATAAACACTGTATATAGTAAGACAACAATGTTTCACCATAGATTCAAGTGGTGCCACATTTAAGATATATAGAAAGACATTTGAGACAGGCACACATGTATTACATTGTGCACATACATTATAAATATACATAAAGCGTGTCAGACAACAGACAGGGCATAAGTAGACCTGTAACTGATTGTTGCAAGATAGGTTCACAGTGGGGTGGTAGAATATAGAGTATTTAGCTGCATAGAAAAAGTGCAGGTGTGCATTTAGTACAGTGTGAATAAACATGTCATGTTTTGTTGTAAGGTTGTTTGTGCTACAGTGTAGCTGCTGTGAATTTGTGCATTTGAAAGAAATCATCTTTTGGTAAGCAAACAGAGAAATTTATTTCAGTGAAACATGACCCTAAAACTTGAAGTGATTATTTGTTGAGTGCCATTAAGCAATGAAATGCAACATTGCCAGGTGTAAAAAAAAAAAAAAAAAAACTTAACTCAGGTCTGAACTGAACTGAATCCTTCTCTGGTGTACAGCACCAATTGTTTTATAGGCCAGAGGTCAAGTTTCTGAATGGCCTGGAAGTGCAGAATGCTGCCTTGAGAGACGCATGCATGGATCTCTGCCACTCATTCGGTCATGGTCTGGCAGCTTCACAGAGCTGAGATTTAGGGCAGGGCCACAGGCAACTATCAGTAAGCAAACACTTCCCTTGACGTGGACTCAAACACTCAATGCGGTGTGCAGAGCGAGCCAAAAACCCTTCTAAATAGGTCCTCCTGTTTGTTTTCACTGGGTATATTTGACCCTAGTTATCACTGTATATGGTCCAAGGCTTTCTACAGCTATTTCAAGGTTACTATCTTTTAATGGCAGATTTGAATTCCATTTTATTACCTCAGCCAAGGAGGTTATGTTTTCTTATGCATTCGTCTGTCTGCTTGTGTGTGTAAAATAACTCAAAAAGTCCTACACAGATTTGGGTGAAATTTCTGGACAACATGGGTATTAGGACAAGGAACAGATGATTAGATTTTGGTGCCGATCTGGAACACCATCTGAAATTTGTATTGTGTCAGTGATCCTATATTGCCTTGGTGGAGGTTTCGGTGCTAAATGTGATATGATCCATTTTGCATGCCCTAATTAGCTGTCATTTGCAGTATTTTCCTTGCTTCTTAAAATGAAATTGTGATAACACCCTAAGGAGGCATTGAAAATATATACTGTAAACTCCTGAGACAATACTGCACTCCTGGTGTGGCTTAATTGTCATAATTCAGTGTCTTACTTTCTTTTATTCCGTATTGACACAGGGGAAGCTAAATTTTACATTTTCACCTTAAAGCTACTATATATTATCTAACACCTCAAAAAGATGGGCCTCCATGGCTAATCCCAGTGTTGTGGAACAGACAAGACACCATATCATTTTTAGCCAAAATATCAACATCAACAGTTATGTACTGATATCCAAATATCAACAGTTACGTCCTGAGAATAATGACTGTTTTGGGAAATGATGTAAAATGTCTATTACCCAATTTGTTGCGACTAAAACATACGGTTTGCTATGAGTGCAATATCCAGAGAGAAACAACTCTTAAATCTATTTGGGATTACATCAGTTATTATTTTGATGTACTTGATATGCAGAACAATAAAGATAATGTGTAGTAATCTTGTGTATTTACACTAGATGTTAGAAAGTGATGTAATGTTGCTGTTACAGTCAATCATAGCCTGTGCAAACCTTAAAGGAAAGGGCCAGCATAAATCAACCCATATCCCTGTTGCTTAAGCTTGTAGAGCACTGCCGGTAGGAAGAGGATCGTGAAAATTTGGTGCAACAAAGACTAAATTTGTGAACTGGCCACTGATGCTAACTGAAAAGGACATAGGGAAGTTAAGCTGAAACTGAGCTTCCTTGCTCTCATTAGTTAGCGTTAACTGTCATTTTGCTATTCGGTCTTTGTACCAACATTTTTTGTTCTTCTTCAAACTAGCAGCACTCAGCAAGCGTGATCAAGCATGATTTATATTGGACCTTTCCTTTAACTGTCTCTCATTGCCATCATATGACTTGTTCACTCACAAAGGCTGGAGTATTAGTGGTGATGGCTGTTGCTTGAAAGCTGCATCACACCAGAAGTTTTTTCTTTTTGTTGCATGGAAATAAAAAGTATGTTGACTGCACTGTATGTTGACTACACCTGTATATTAACTGCATTATTTGATAATGAACATAAATCAGGTTGTGATAATCATGATTGACTAAGAAAGCAGTATGAACAAAAGAACTGCACTCCAATGCATAGCCTTGTTTCCTTATCAAATTTTGCTAAACCAATGTATAAACCTTGGTTATTAAAAAGGAAATTATAGTACCTGAAAAGCCAGTGTTAGCATGCCTACCCATGAGATCTCGTGATTTAAGAATAGAATTTATTAATCTCACATCACTTTGAAGCTTTGTCGGTCCCTTTTAGGACAAGATGAAGCCTCCATTTTCAATCATCTGATGTGATCTGACTCACTGGCCTTTGAGTGAATGATTCTCTAAACTGTCTGGTCTAGTCAATGCTACTGAGAAGAGGGGTGAAACAGCAGCCTCAAAGGCGACTACAGCAGGAGTGACAGACCACAGAGAGAGCTTTGTATGTCCGTCTTTGGGTCTTACCTTACATTACCTCTTGTTACAATGCCTCACAATGACAACAGATGGCCAGCATTGGACCCGTCATTTTCTCTGTAATCTCAATGGGAGACATAAGGAGGCAATAGGAGAGGGCAGATAAGGCAAGGTCTTCTTCCCAGGCACCTGATTAGGGGATCAAATCTACACAAGCATCAAGGAATGGAGAAAATAACTCTACTGCTAAAATGATGAGAGAACTTGTTTCATTATCAGAGAGAGAGAGAGATAGCATTTCCACATTGTATTGTCTGCTATAATAATCTTAATAATGATATCAACATCGGACTACCATATTTTCCTGATTGTTCACTGAGGTTAAGGACTTCGGTTTTGTGAATTTTCTTCATTGATGAGGTTAATACATGCAGGAGGGCTATACATAGAAATGCATTTTTTCTTCATCCATCTTTCTCATGAAATCAAGATCTGGGGCCGGATACACAAACATTTTCTATGGATAAAACTTATGGATAAATTTAGAAGTTATTAAGAATTATCTTATGTGCAATTCCCTATGACTAATGTTCATATTATTATGGCACATTAAACATACTTGCACTTAATTAACATTAATGTATAACAAAAGGCATATTATATATATATATATATATATATACATGTAGAGGAGACAGTGACAGAGAGAGAGGAGATATATGTGCGTATGTGAGAGAGAAAGAAAGAGTGAGAGAGAGGAAATGAAAGCAAAGGTTTCTTTAATGTTCAATTGGTCTGTTCCACAAATACAAGACTCTGTCACTGTTTGGGTGCTATGCTCATCAGCTGACTGTCTCTGCATTGTAAGAGCTGGAATTTGCAACAAGCAGGTGGCCTGACCATTGTTACTCTTCAGCAGTCAGATAGCAAGTGCATCACAGAGGCTTTCAAGTTCATTGAGGAACAGTCGAGCATATTACGTAGTAGATTTATGTTATGTGTTATGTTTAGTGCTGCCCAAGTCACAGCAACTCTTTTCAGGTCATCGGTCAGAGCACACAGTGTGCAGAGCTACATATACAGTTTCTACACACAGTATGTGCAACCATCTTTGTTTTAAGAGAATACATTTTTTATCCTGTATTGTCCAACTGTTTTTGCTGCCTAAGATGACATTGAGATTTAAAGATGGACGAAAACTCCGGACTGTAGTAGTACGGACGGAGTGACTTTTTTTTTCAAGGCAGACAGAAAGATGCTCTCAGACATTTTTGTTTTGTTAGTGTGGAATGCTGTGTCAAGTGGTCAAATGAGACACTTACGTGCCGTGGAAAAGACTGACAGTTAAAGAATAACCGTGTTTTGGAAAATGGATGAGGCTGTGAGAGGTAGGAATACCATTACCTTTCTCCTCAACAATGAGGGAAAACCTGTGGCCCCCTTTTGTGTAGATGGTTACAGAAAATTCTGCAGAAAATGTGCCTTAACACTTTAAGACATGAAACATGAAATTTGAGCATTTGCCAGCTTTGGCTGTAAAACCATGACATTTTATTGTTGTTAATGGACGTAACAAAAAGTAAATATTCTGTGGCATTGCCCTTATACATTTATAGATTTTAAATGAGGACATTCATAATATGTGAAGGAAGACCAGACAAAGTCCTCAAACTGGTTCAGAGAAACAGAGGCAATCACTCAAAACATGCACATTGTGCACATCTATCCCAAATATGACAATGTACAACTACAAACAGATTGAACGCACTGTCTGAAACAATTTCTTTTATCACACATTTTTGCGAAATACACTCAAAATGGTTTAGTCAGGATTTGTTTGCAAGTTATCAGAATGGTACGCTAAACTTGATTGATTGGTTCACACAGGCTTTCCCTTGACATGAAATATGGCTAATCGATGTCTCTGTATATGAAATATGGCTAATCGATGTCTCTGTATATGTATTTAAAAATCTCCAAATCAGTCTCGGCACAGACTGAACTGGAGATGCATTCCTACCATAATAATGACGCACAGAGGTGTCAGCAAAGGTCTTATTGGCATGCGAAACTCTGTGTTTGTATAAGGTAAATGGATGGGGGTTAGCAGATGAACTGGGGGTAGGTGGTGTGTGTGTGTGTGTGGTGGGGGTGATACCTCTTACAATGTCTGTCTCTTGTCTTGTTGGGGGTGAGGTGTGTGTGCGTGTGTGTGTGTGTGCATGCTTGTATGTGTGTGGAACGTCAGAACGTCAGCAGCGGATTAGACATTCCTCCTGAGATTAGTGGCCCGTGTTCCACACAAACAAGAGCACAGGGTCAACCCTATCCCCTCCTCACCCTCCTGAAAACAGGCCCTACTTTCCATGCCAACATCTCCCCCACCGTCCCAGATCCCTCACAAAAAAAAAACTTCCATTCATGATACAGTAAGGCACCCCCAACATGACTCCACCAATGTGACTGGCAGTTCCTTCAACCAATCGGAGCCAAGTATGAGCTACCTGTCAGGTACTGTCGAAGAAAGTTGCTGAGTTTCTCAGAAGGCTCTGCAACAAACCTGCCTTGCCTTGCCTTGCAATGTGTTGTGATGCATTGTGTTGCGATGCATTGAGAAGTCCTTTGCCGCATTGCGTGCCAGGATAATATGACAGAGCAAGCTTTGGAATCCCCTTACAGCGCTGTGCTATTTTAATAAATGTTTTACAAAGAGCAGGGAGGCTGTTTGTTTCATCCTGCACTCAGGGCATGTCAGGCAGAGTTCACTGGGTGGGTTTGCATGCTTTATCATCTTTTTTTAATCCAGTGATGTATTGATGCAGAGCTCATTTCTAAGCTGTCATAATCACACTCCGTCACATATTTCCCCATCCATGAGGTAAGTTTTCCATACATCCAGTGATTAATGCAAGCCTTTTGATCAAGGTGTTTGTGTTTATAAGTCCGCACGGCTTTTTCCTAGATATGTATGGAATCTGTTGCACAAGAGTTAGAACAATGTGTTACTTTCACTTAAGGTCACAGGGAATACTTTCACCAAAGTGTGAGGATGTAATGTACGTATGAAAGTTTCTCACAAATGAATAAGTATCAATTAAATAAGTAAGAGAGGGTTAGTAGAGAGGGTGTGTTATTGCTAGTGGTTCCTAAACATTTCATTGCAGGTCCCTCTTTGGCGATTAATTAAAAAATACTTACCAATCCTGATGGTGTGACAGATACCTCAATTACTTTTGTTAGCTGTTTTCTATGAATTATATATATTTTTAAACAGTACAGTTTAGCAAGTCAAATAGTTAAGTTAGGTTTCTTTGTTTCTTCTTACTTTTTTAACCCTATCTCACAATCTTGGAAACACAAATGCAGCTGAAATTCTCTCATACTTCAAGTTCCCTGCAATTTTTGTCTTTTAGATATTACTTGGAGAAGATGGATTGCACTTGTACTTTCCCTCCAAGTTTTATTACCTCCAGCAAAGAGGCTATGTTTTCATCAGCGTTAGTCTGTCTGTCTGTCTGTCTGTCTGTGTGCAAAATAACTTGAAAAGTATTGCAAAGATCTGGATGAACTTTTTGGACAACATGGGTATTAGGACAAGGAACAGATGATTTAAATTTGGTGGTGACCCTATATTGCCTTGGTGGAGGTCTGCATTCTCTGAATGCTTTTCTGTTTTTTTATTGTTTACTTTTTAGCATCAGGGGTGACCAGAAACATTTTGGTCTGATGGCCTTAAAGTGAAAATAAATAAATAAATAAATAAATAAAACTGTGAAAAGGAAAGTGAAAGTGTGGCCCATCTTCTTCAAGCTTGAACAATTTGATACGCAAATGCAGTTACGCAAAATATGCAAAAGACTCTTTTCATTTTTATAAAACCCTGACATTTGACCTTGTAAGTGAGAATATCACTACTTGACAGTGACAGTGACAGTGAAAGTATTTATCCCATTTATATGCTATCAGTGAATGCCTTCAAACTACAGAAAGGATGAGAATTGACATAGACCATACATATTCTAATCTGATATCAAGATATCTGACATTTGATTCATTTAAAATATGAAAGTGACAAAAGACAGTCAAGGGAAGTAAACACACTGAACAATTAGAACAGAATAGAAGCTATCACTCGGCAGGACAAGTGCTCCCTTCTTTTTCTTCTCCCTTTTGTCTCCTTGTTAGAGGCTGAGGGTGTTGGTCAGCAGTCGCTGCCCTCTCTCTACTCAGATTAATGATCCTAGGATAACCTGAGTCAACACTGCCCAGGTGAGAGATCTGCATGCAATCAGATTTAAAAAGGCATTGTGCCCTTGGAATTGGCTGCAGGGCCTCACAAAGGCTGCCTGTGGGGTAAATGGCGTAACTGACTAAAGTCTGGGCCTTGGCGTGTATTTTTGGCGTGTTTTTTCACACGTGTCATTGACACTACGCTGAAGACAATGGTAGATAAAGGGAAAAATACCTTCAGGGGAAATACCTGTCCTGAATCATACTTCCCTGACTATGACATCAAGTCTAATCATCTGGCACCAGTCATTACAACAGATTAGGGTTGGCAGCTAGCAGTGCCCAAGATGGCAGTAGCCATCCTACAACATTTTATCTGTGTGTAATAGTGAGTCTAGCAATCACCCTTGTCTTTGAAGCATGGCAAGAAAGAGAGCTTAATCTTCACCTGCCTAGCAATGTAAACAAAGTCTCACAAAAGGCTTGCAAGGCAAACCCTGAATAAGAAGCGTGCTCTGCAATGTGTTGCCATGGTGGCTAAACATTTGTTTAGGGCTTCTGTTTCCTTTTGCTCCTGTAATATTTCATAGAGTGAAGTCCAGGATGTGTTAGTTATTTATTTATGAAAAGCTTTATTACTGATTAATGCTTGCTCCAGAATTATTTAGGTGAAAAGTTATTCCAAATTGATGCACAACAAGAGGTCACTGGAGGTTAAGAAGGTTAGTGCAATGATGAGTACAGTGTTGTTCTCATTACATAACATATACTTGAGAATGGGTTACTGGGTTAGGTTTAGGGTAAAGGTTTGCACTATTTACAATTTGTATATGAATAATCAATCACTCATTAGTGGTAATTAAGTACTAATAGAACCAAAACATGTTTTTTGTTTGTTTTCAACTTGGCATCATTAGCAACTCTTATCACAACAATATGCTACTCTACATTACATGCTAAGATTTGATTTTAATGCGCAGCTGTTAGGAGCGAAAGCTGTCAGCCAACACACGTCTGTGTGTCTGTATAATTGGAATTTCTCAAGTTGCTATCTGTCACAGAGGTATGAGGAAAATGCGCTTGGGGGGATATTCCTCGCGGCCTTTCAGCACCAGTTTGTGTGGTGAAAAAGAAGAGTAGAGGCAACAATCAGGAGGGGGAAAAAGGTGTGTGTTTGTGTGAGTGTATGCGTGTGGCTTGGGGAGGTACAAGCTGGGCGCTGATATTAGAGGGTGTAAGTTGTCTGTGCAGTTCTGAGAAGGAGGAGTGTGTGTGCACTGAGTGACATCTCCACGGATTCTCATAATTAGCCTCTGTGAAAAGGTTTTTGAAGCCACTTGGATTGCAAGCCAGGTGACAGTAGTAAACAGACCTGTTAGGAAAGCCATGCACATTAATTACTACAATAAATTTTGATGCACTAATATAATTTCCATGACAGCTACATGTTAGTGTCTGCCTTTCCACTTTGTGAAACTTTCTCCTTGCCAGAGGAGGCTTGTTCATTTGATGATGGTCTTTGTTTACTCCACGAGAGGCGCGATCCGTGCGTGCGATCGCTTTGGCAGCCTCGGCCCGTGTTGGATAACAGGGCGTGTGCTGCCTGCCGCTTCTGCAGAGCAAGAGCATGGGCGTCGTGGCAACCGTGGAGACGTCAGAAGCCGACCTTCTGGCCGCACCCCTGCCTATAACGCGTCTCCCTATTGTTTGGTCTCGCACACGCTAAATTCCAGCGGGGTTGAGGGGATTCCTTGCTATGTAATGGGCCATTATGTGAGCCTCGGACCTATTGAAAGACTAATGACTTACGCCAGTGCTCTGGTCCCCAGGGGACTCACCATGCATACCTTTACGGGAGAACGAGAGTCTTTTGTGCCCAGCATCAAGGCCACTCAACGCTTTGTTAACCTGATCAGTGTCCAGGTAGAAAGGTTCACAGAAAAGAGCACAAATGCTCCTATTCTATGTACATGGGTGTGTGTCATACCTCAAATGTTTGATAGGGAGACCAGTGCTTTTTTTTTAGCCTATTCTACTTTTTCCCCCCACAGAGAATTCCAATTAGGACTACCTTGCTTACATGCTTAGTAGCTTACCATAAGGTGTGGTATTGCAAGTTGTTGATGAACAAATGTAGCCTCCTCTGCAAACAGTGAAGATGGCTAGGCTATTTTTAGAACATTCACACCTATGGAAAAATGGGTGTTTTAGTAAAGCCAACAAAAACCTGTCTATACTCAAGATACAAACATAAGTTTACTAGTCAAACAAGACATCTATTTTTAGATTCTGCTGGCAAGCCATTGACATTTTGAACAATGCAATACTGAACTCACCAAGATTAGGTAACTGAATGATGAAAAGTCTAAACTCACCCTAACATTGCGTTTAAGTTAAAAGTGCATCAGTAAAGCAGTGATGCTGTTTCAGTGATGATGTCTTTATTCTCATGATTGGCAGGCCTTTTCTGAGATGTACCATCAAGGTAATCCTGCTTTAAATGATGGTGATTCATAAGACAAACATCTGTCAAGTGGGTCACCTCCCTTACATGAAAGCACTTTGCCTTCCATAGAAATGCCACGCCAACAGCCCTGAAAAGGTTCAGGGAAGCATAATAGGGAATAGGCAGAGGAGTTTTTGGAGGGAAAAGGCTGCTTCCCTGTGGACAAGTCATCAACATAAAACTAAGACAGTAACAGGACTCATTTTTCTATATATATCCTGACTCAGACGGCAGCTCAAGCTGTTGTCCGTCAGCATCCTTGGCTGTGATGGATACAGTCTCACATTTACAGCTTTGAATCAAAATCAGAATCAGGATAAAGGAATGAGAGCCAAGACAGATAATCTGTGCTGCGAGACACAGGCAAACTGCTCATCTCACACTGGGACTGAATCAAACATGACCTAGGGCGTGGGAGGTGGGCCTACTTACAGGGATACTCAAACCCTATACACATACACTGAACACATGCACTTGGAAACTCCTGGTATTAAAGTGTCCAAAGCTACCCACCCTTTCCATTGTAAAGAGCGGCCTAATAGCTGTATGGGAGGGCTGGCATGAGCTGGCTGTTGAGACATGCAGTAGCAGTCCTGATGAGGTTTTTAGTGAGGCTTTGTATGACTTGCTCATAACCCCACTGAGGAAGGGCTAAGCTGAATATTTGGATAATTACTAAAGTTACTATAAATAGAAGGTGTATGTGTGTGTGTGTGTGTGTGTGTGTGTGTGTGTGTGTGAGAGAGAGAGAGAGAGAGAGAGAGAAAGAGATGGAATCCCCATCATTTTGGACCTGTCTTATCTCCTCATGAAACCTATTACTTGCCTAGTTTGCACACAGATAAAGTGAAAACTCAATTTGAGACATTTTGAATGTGAAAAAGATAACAAAAGATAAAATATAAAGGCTGATAGTAATCTGAACACACTCTAAAAATATCTAAACGAGCCAAACATACTGTATGATACTTTGATGAAGTGACACATTCTCAAGTTACCTTATGAGTAACCTGTGAAGCATGTCAATGGGGAGGTGGCCAATTGTGTTGGGAATATGCATGGGTCATAATGGTATCGTTGCAGTTGACTTGAATTAGAAATGATATCAACATGCCTGATATCTGTTTCCATGATGGGACAGAATGCGCCTCAAGCCTCCATTGACAACTGATCTCAGTTCTGACCATTTTCAGAATGCTTTCAAGTGGGAACAGCACAGTAGGATGCCAAATATCGGTTTAGGTTTCTGTTGATATCCACACCACACGCAAGCAATGTTAACCGCAAACACTCAAGTGAATGTTGAAACTTTTTAAAAGGTTAACCCAAGTTCAAGTGGTCAAAAGATAGCTGGTGAAATCTGTGCTTCACTGTGTACACTGTGACAAACGCATATCAAAACTATAACACAACAATAACACAACTCCATGAACTGTTTAGTTTAAAGTTTAGTTAGGTTTAATTGATAAAAGCTAGTTATTTACCAGTCTTGGCACTTGTGGAACACATCTCACAGAAATGAAGTACATCAAGAGTAACTGACCAATGTGGTCTAGTGCATTTTCATGTCTGACATGGATAAACAATCAACTCCCATAGGATAGTACTATTTAATAAGATTATTTAAACAATACGTGTAGAAAATATCATGATTTAACATGATGACTACCGCAAAATGAGAACAAGTGGAGAACAGGGGCAAAATAATTAATTTGAAGACAAAGCATATGCAATAATATAGAATAAACATAGAATAAATACAAAAAACTAAACTTAAATTGTTTGTCTGAATCAACAAATACATCTTCTTAAGGGTATCCTTCTGTGGCTGTCCTTTTTTTCTGTTTCCCTGGGTAACCGGACAGTCTTTCTAAAATAACAGTATAGTCCAAGTATCACATTGGAGTATAAAATCAGAGTGTGTGGTTAAGACATCTGTGACTCTAGCTATTTTATGTCTAATGAAATTAGCTCAATTTAAATGAATACATCAATAAAATGAATTGAATTCGTCCCCTCGTTGTTGATCAGGCATTTCACCAGTGTCTTGAGAGTCAAAGTTGTTATTGAACATGTTCATCCAGTGAATGACTAAGTGAGGAGTTCTTTGTGAGGAGTGAGGAGTTCTTTCTGCTGCTCTGTTTTTCCACTGGCAGTGCTGAGTCTTTTGGGAGGAGGGCAGAGGTGGCTTTTGTGCAGCTGAAATTGCAGTGGGCAGGATCCTCACTGGCCCTTTCAGCCAACTCCCTAGTACAGTCACCATAGCGCCACAGGTGTGTGTCGGCGGGGCTGCGGAACCCCTCTGACACTTCCTGTTCGTCTCCACTGAGGAACCTGAGTTAAAGTCCCAGCAGTATTTGGCACGAGGGTGGCATGCAGTGCAGCACACCTTTCATCTCTAGAATCTCACAGAATGCCTGCTTCTGGAATAGACCAGTGTTTATTTATTTATTTATTTTGCTTCCTCGGTGGGTATTCCAACAACAGGCAGTAGAAAGTTTTCTTTCTTTTTCACCACTGCCGGTTGGTCGACCTACAGGTGAGCCTCCATGCTATTGTGGTGCAGAGGTAAACGGCAAGTAACCCCCTAAGATTTTTCTTTAGGAGGCGGCATTCCTAGTCAACCAGGCTTTTTGCCGGTGGTGCTGTCTGGCTCGCCACTTCTCCAACAGCAGACGGGAATTCCTGGTGCCCCTCAGAGCAGTCTCATCCACTATCTTCCTTGTTTTTTGTTCTCTGCTGGTGTAAAAATACAAACAAACTGTTAAGAATGCTGCATTAAAAAACTGAAAGCACACAACATTTCCATCAGTGCTGTCATCAGCGGCACCACATGAATGCCCTGTGCCTCTTGTGCCTTTCTGCCACAAGGCGGTCAACATGCCAACCTGTCTGCCCTTTATTTGCTAGACACACAGAAATTTCTGCATGATTAAGTTTCCATTGTAATGAATTCCCCACAGATGAGAATGCAGACAGGCGCCTAAGATTTTGGAGGTAGGGCTCAAATGTCCCCCATCCCAACATGATGGTACACGTGTTTCTTTGCAGCGCTGCTCAGACATTGCTCCAAGAATGAAGAGAACGAAATTTGTTCACGGGGTGGGAAATTCCTTCATGGCATTCCCTTTCATAGTCGCCAGAGAACACCCCTGTATGAATTTACCCTGGTGGGTTGCTTTAATCTGTCAAATTTCCTTCTAATTATGCCATAGACCGCGCGAAACAGACCGTCCTTCTCGGCATGATTGTACAATTCTGCGGTGCGCACCGAAAAATTATGCTCTTTGGAAGATACAATCTCCAAGATGACATCTACTTCGCATGAGGTTATAATTACTGACTCCAATTATTCCCCAAACAGAGCTCTGGTATTCACTAGCTTCAGTCTGAGGTTTCTCTTACCGTTTAATCCTTCTCGTCTTGGCAGTCAGCTCGTGTTTGCATTGCCTTTTGACACAGCCATCGCCTTCGGCGGCGTGGATCACCTTGACAGAAGCTGTCTGATACCTGAGAAAGAAAGAACACGGGTTATGAAATGAACTGTACCTCAAATGAGTTTCGATTCAAAACTGTGAAAGTTGGCAAAACTGAAACACAGTAAACGTTTGCGCCCTATCCAATGCTGTACGTAAACTAGGTGCGCATAAAACCGCACGCAACACGTGAGCCATTGAAGCTTTTTTTTTAAAGAGCCTGTAGTTTGTTTAACTTACTTGTTTTGTGTTGTGTTGCAGAAAGACAAGCAAGTTGTGTCCTTTTCGTCATTACACTTGCAGCGGGATTTTTGCGCTGAGTCTAAGTTCCGTAAAGAGCGCTTTTTCCTCGGGACGTTGCCTAGTCCGTAGGAAACGGTGCGCCTGAGAAGAGGAGCGCAACTTTAACTACTTGCATACAGAGCACATTAAAGCAGTCATCTAAATTCAGTGAAGTGACCCAAATAGTCTTTAAAAAATCGAGCTTACTCTGGAGTGTTGACCCAGATGATATCAAGGTGACAGAAATAGACACACTCCTTGTCGAGGAAGGTTGCGCAAGAGCAGCGCTTCGACCTGATGTGGCGCGAAGGGCTGGATGTACCATCCACCGTCACCTCAGCGATGGACACCGATGCAGCTAAAAACAGATAAAAATCAATATCAAGGGTCATGCAAAAGTTTGAATACATTTTTCTCTATGGCCATATAATCCTTAATGGCGATGGCGACAAGCAGTTCAAATTAACATATTTCTACTGATTCTTTTCTTGTCTTAGAATAGTCATAAAAGTCGAGAGGAAAAGATGTCATGATAAATTCATTTCCAAGAAGCCAGTGTGGTACAATATGTTGATAAAATAAGGCCATTTGTGGACGTTAAGTAAAGTTAGGGATCCAACTCACCTGCAAGAAAAGTCTCAAATGCCAGAATAAAGATGACGGAGAAATTCATCCTTAAAACTAAGTCGGTTTTGACAGCACGAAAAAAAATGCACGAGCAGGCTAATTGTGTGAAATCGGTTAATAAATATTGGTTGTCAGAATATACTACGGCCAGAATACAAAGTATTCTTCCAAATAAGCAAAAAACTCCACTCTAACGTTAATGCTCTGACCGCAACTCTTCACATGTCACTACAAGATCCTTTATATACTGCTGCAAACCACCTCCCCCTTCTCGCCCTGCCGTCGCGTGTAAACAGCTTTGTCCTCTGGCCCTCAAGCAGACAATGCTGTTTGTTAATAGTCACCGACAAGCAACATGTAGACTAAGATAAGGAATTTGAATTCCGAGATTCTGAAGGGATGGAGACGCCGGGTGGCGGTGCGAGCCAAGTTCTGACAAGGGGAAGTGGGGTCTTTTTAAGCATTTTCGTGATATTGCCACGAGAGGGCAATCCTGTATAAACCGTCAAGGGCAAAAGTTGTGAGGACTGCTTTGCCCAGCAGATGCCAGTCTGCTGCAAGTGAAAGACAGCGTTTTACTCCACACAAATTATGTAGCATACGTCACGGCCTAAATATTTGGTTTAAAAAATCATTTAAATATACGATGTTTGCATTTAGGCAATTGTGTGTGTAACCTATGTATAAATACATAATATAATAACAATAATGCAAAAAATACAAACAATTTGTTCTACAGATCTTATCAGGGTGGGTATACTACGAAACCAGGCTACTGGCTAAACTGGGTAACTTCTGGAGCAACCGCTAATCTAAAAACGTGTCTCTTCAGAATCAAGTGATGCTCAATGGAGGGTTCTTTTAGAGATCAGTGGTAACTCCCAAAGCTACCCGGGTTAACCAGTAACCCTGCTTAGCAGTACAGGCCCCAGGCCTTGGAGTACTATAAGTGGGTACATGAACCGATTCAAGGGTTCGTCTTAAAAAGAAAAGTTTACTGTGAAATCTTGGTTTCCGCCCGTTCTAAATTAATCTGAGCCTCCTATGTAGGCTATCCTGTGTAAATGTCTGTGGCCGGCTGGCTGACCACACGACTTTCTCTTTCAGAATCATGTCCCACTTGGGGGAACCTTCATGTTTTGTCTTTTTTTTTTTAACGTAGACATTTATTTAAAAAAAAACAGAACATTCCTTCAAGTTGAGAGCTGCAGTAATGTTGGAGAGGTCATAAAAGCATGATGAAGAACCCATGACTAATTTGTGTAGCCTATCTTTTTTTTCTAGGAAACACCCAGCATATAAAACGAAAATGACCCTGTTCGTGTGTGTTAATTGTAGATGGCATTTCACGTTAAACAATTCAGGCTACCGTCAAGTAGACAACTTTATTGCAATGGCACAGAAGCATGATGTCCTACCGAGGTTGCATCTCTATCTCCTGTTTTATGTAGGAATGCGTCTCAAAGTTTCCTAAATACAGCTTCAAGTCTTGTGACATTTAGCACAAGCCTCTTCCTCTCAAAGCATAATAGTGGGTCTACGGTTTTAAGCCTCTTTCTCTCATATTATGTGTGAAGAGTTGGACCAAGCGCTTGTGCTAATGACGGAAAAAGTAGCAGACAAGAGCCTGCAGTGGAAAATGCTTTAGAGAAACTCCCAGTACAGCCCTCTCTGACAGGCTTAATCAAAGCATGGCGTTAGAATTTCCATTGGACGGAGTGCAATTACCCTCGCTAATGGCACTTTCAGAGTTTTCCCTGTCTCTGTACACTCGCTGGATAATACAGTGGCAATTGTCGCTGACTGAGATCTCCAAATGGCTTGTTTTGTAAAATTCCAGTTATAACATTCATTACTCAATGGGCTATCGCATCGGTAAAAGGAAAACAACCAGCCATACCAAACCTCTCGAGTCTTCGTGCCCACTCTTTCTCGGAAACTGTGGGCACGGTTACCAGGCAACATCTTCCCCACCCGCCTGCGGCGTCTGTACCCCCGTCGCTGAGACCTCGCTTTGCCGTCCGCTAGGTGTCGCTATTGTCATGCTACACTCCGACATGCGCTCGTCACTGATGGGCATTCTGTATTGTGCAGGCAGAAGGAATGACTCACGCCTTCGCGCCCGCTCCCCCCTCCCAACCCCAAACCCAAACCCCAACCCCGGTCGCATTAATAAGGACTTCACCCTCTCTAGAGTCAATGAAAGCCCTCACCCCCCGGCAGCTTTGGCCAGAGCGGCGGTGGTGACGTGGTTAAGATACTGCCGAGGGCCCTCATTACTGATGGAAATTGCAGTGCTTCTCGAGGCAGGCCAAGTGCCCTGCAGGTGCAGCAAAGCACCACAATCGGGCTGATTAAGACAAACGTCCCCGTGGACCTTGTGTCAAGTGTTTCATTCTGTTCAACAAAAAGACATCGGAGACGATAGGACGTTTCGTTTGTAAACAAAGATTTTTACTGATACATTTGATGTTATAGATATAGCAATGTAAAGCCACAATTGTACACATACCTATGGACTTATGGATCATTGTGATGGGCACTAGCTGGAGTATAATAAATAGTAGAACACAACATCTGTACACAGAAACACTGCCCAAAGCCATAGAAATGCTTATATATTGGTACTGACATGTATTTCCCATTAATTTACACGTGACGCAAAACATCTCAAAATAAAAGATTTCCCTCCGATTTTTCTTTTAACTTCAAATGCATCTACTTAACACAAGCAACTACTGAGTCGTAAGGTATTATGTACAGGTTCCTAAACAAGAAACTCCAAAAAGGCACAATTGTCTATACAACATGTACAAAAAAGAAGGGAAAAACTGTCCAGAACTGACATAAAAGTAAAAATAAAATGATTGGTCATCATCATTTATGATTGCACATAGAATATCAATGTCAAAAAATGTGCTTTTTAGAGGTGGCCTGTACAGCTACAGACCCCCTGAAGTGTTTTCAGTTTTACAAAGTGACAAGTATTACAAACAAAGAAATAGATAGAAAGAGTGAAAGAGAGAGTGAGAGAGAAAGAGAGAAAAGAAAGAAAAATAGTAAGAAGAAACAATTCATTTCAGACATTCAGGTGGCAATGACTAATCGGTCCTCGTCATCGCTGGAGGCTTCGCTGCAATCATCGGCCAAGGCTGGCGGCCTTGGACTAGTGTGCTTGTGCAGGGACCTCTCCTCACTGGCGCCCCCTGTGGTGGTGTTGGTGGTGGTGGTGATGTCAGTCAGGGCTGTTTGTGAGGTGCCATCCAGAGAGGCAGGGGAGGAGTGGGTCTGGTGTGGTGGGGACTTGCCCTTCCTCTCTGACACACTGGTAGCAAACTGGGTGGCTTCCCCTCCACACCCTGGACCTGAGCTGGACCGGCAGGGTGGGGCGCCTTTTGGGGTGTGGGTCGTCACGACAACAGGCGCCATCGTGGCCGCAGAGGCTGCCACTGCCGCCGCCACTGGAGGGCTGGCTGATAGAGTCAGAACAGGCGTGGATTCGGCAATGGCGCACAGAGACGGGCTTGTAGATGGAGCGTGCCCTGGCCCTACAGAGGCCTCCAGGCTGGCTGGCTTGTCAGGGGAGACCGAAGGCTGAGGGCTGAGGGTGGAGATAGGGCTGAGGGAGGGGATGAGTGCTGGCAGGGCGATGTTGAGGATCTGTAGGCCTGGGATGTGACCTTGGGGCGCTGTGCCCGACTGCACTGTGGGACTGGCGGCCAGGACCTGAACACCCAGGGTGGCATTGAGGGCCAGGTTCTGCTGCGGGAGCACTTGCGTTGCTGTCGCCAGGCCTGAGTTGGCCAGGCCCATTACGCCGAGCGCCTCCAGGCCTACCGACTGCAGGGCAGATTGTGGCGCCCCCAGGGTCTGGATGCCCGCCACTTGGCTGAGCGGAAAGCAAGGTAGCATGTTCCCCATGCTCTCCTGCACCACCAGTGGGGGCTGGGCACTGGGCGAACCATCAGGCCGCGGCGGACTGGCAGTGGGTCCTGAGCCCGGACCAGTCACTGGCAGTGGGCTGGTGTTGCGGTGGATGACGCTTACCGCGGGAATGGTGAGCTGGACTGGGCCGGCCTGTATGGGCACAAAGGTGGAGTAGGCCGCCAGCCCAGCGGGTACCAGCTGGATGCCGCCTACGGGCACCATGCTGTACGGGGAACGTGAGGGCTGCTGGGAGTGCAGAGGCAGGTGGCTGAAGAGGTGAGTATGTGTCCCTGACTCCCCCATCAGGGGTAATGGACCTGACAATGGGAAATGAAGGGGATCCTGCGGGGCAAAGGAGGCGGTCTGAGTCCCCCGATCCACTGGTAATCCGCACTCAATTGAGGACATGGCGGGAGGACTGGAACTGCAATCCTGTGGAAAAAAAGGAGATTTAACATTAGTGTTGTTTTGTTCATTCCCTTTTTAACTTTTTCCTTTTTTCCAATTTTAACTTTAATGACAACATATGACCATTATATATTCATTAAATCAACAAATCACAGAGAATAAGGAAAAAAGCATAAAAAAGACTGCATTAGAGGAGCGGTTTGGAGCTGTAACTAAACTCTTGCAAACTCATGAAAAAGGTTGTTTATTGCAGGGGTGCCTGCCTCTGGAGAGTTCACATCTTACAGTATTTAGTTACGACGCTAATCTAAGCCATCTGGCTCCCATCTTTACTCAGCCCTGCAGGACACGGGATTAGCTGAATCAGTTTCCTACTCATGTTTACCAACACATTTCCAAAACACAAGAGCTTTTCCAGAACTCCTAACCAAATTTCCATGACACTGCTTTTTGTGTTCATATAAACTGTGTTCTCCTGACCGCAGCAGCTTTACAAGTTATAAACAAAATTATTAACACAAGGTCAATTAAAACAATACCATAATTTACTACATGTCTGAAGCTAGGTCTTTTCTGTCTATTTGTCTACATTTGAAAAAAAAACGTAGATTATAATCCTTTCATTACTTGAATTCAGCATGATTTTTTTCTATGGCCATTTCTATGGCAGTTTCTTATGTATCTACTGTATCTATAACTAATATCATCCCAGGTCTCAAGTCTCAGAATTAGTCTCAAGTACACCTGGGCACCTCTGCTTGTGTAGTTTGTTTCTATTGAACTTCATTCACCTTTTGAGGGCATTTCACAGGAGCTTGGCAGAAGCACCTGGCATGCGGGACTCAAAGCACGGGTACGGGCACGAACAAGGGTACGGATACGGACACAGACACTGGCACACATGCAGCAGAGGGGCGGGGGGGTGCGAAGGGCAGACAAACAGAGACCGGGAGGACTCGGGGGGTCTCACCTGGCCGAGCTTGGCGGAGCCCTTGCCCGGCACCGGGGGACTAGGGGGCACATCAAAGTCGGGGTAGTCGATGGACATCTGCCTGCAAGGCGACACAGGGCTCATCATGTGAATGGACTCTGTGTCCGAGCCGTGGGGGTCTGAGGAGGAGGAAGAGGGGGCGACGGGGGTGGTGGTGGTGGCAGTGGCAAAGGTGGCAGGGGTGGCAAGGGGGTAGTGGGTGAAGGAAGCAGTCGTGGTGGGGCTCACGATCATGGCCGAGATGGTCATCTGCTTGGTGGGGGAGACGGGGCTGAGCATGGCGACCGAATCTGAATCAGAAGGGTCAGTTGGGCCAGCTGAGGGGGCCTGGGGCAGGTTTTGGGTGGGAGGTTGGGCAGGGGGAACTTGGGTCTGGGATGGGGGTGGTGGTGGTGGTGGTGGCAGCGGCGGTGGAGGTGGCGGTGGAGTCTGCTGGGACGAACTGATGGACATCTGCGCCAGCAGCGAGCTGGGCGCCACGTCGGGCTGCGATGCGCCGCTGAAGTGCTGGGGGCTGGCCGATACCGAGGGCGTGGCAGAGAGACCAGACTCTGCCTGGCTGTCCTCCTCGTCCTCCTCCTCGCCGTCATTGTCCTCGTCCTCAGGACCGTCTGAGTCATCGGCATCAGAGTCAGGTCGGTCTGCACTACTTCCTCTCACTCGCTCTCCTGACAGAAGTCAAAGCCTCAGAGTTAATGGCATGTAATATTAAGCAATACAGAATTTATTTAAATTTCTACTACGGTTTATTTGTAAGTGATACATTGAGTGAGCACAGAGAAATTTCAAACTGCTATCTAATGCAACCATGGGGTTTATAGTTAATGCTAATAATACTAAAGCTATAATCTGAGTTTAGATGTGTCTGCGATTTATGTGAATTGCTACTGCTACACAACAAGTTCTCTTCTTTTTTTTAACCTCAGGGGTAATTACATTGCTACCACTGGTCCATGAAACTACAGCAAAACATCTGCTTCTTTGGACTGTAGTTGAAACTTGCACTTTCTCAATCATTACTTTCCTATTTTTGAGAGAAGTGTGGGACATTACACCATTCCCTCACAGGGAAAAGAAATCAATCACTTGTGCCAACCCATTCACTACAGGTTATTAGTGTGCTCCAGACACTTGGCGAGGGTATGACAGTTGATAAGAAATAGCATAAATGGACTTAAACTATTATGGAAATAAATCATCCATATTACTTCAACAAGATATGTCTAATCCCCCACAGCACTGCTGTAGCCTACTAACTCATATTATGGTGGTTCACAGGAATGACATGCCATTATTACAGCCATGAATCACAACACTGGGCTATCCGTACTGTGTTTATGCGGATATGTACGTGAGAGAGAGAGAGAGTGAGAGAGAGAGAGAGAGAGAGAGAGAGAAAGAAGAGGGAAAAGGAAAACAAATACGCTTTGAGCAAGTGGGACCATAGACTGCTTTCAAACTCTCTTGCTCTCTCTTTCTCTCTTTTTTTGTCTAAAATTAGATGCTGCAATTTCCTCTCTGTAAATGCTGTGCCTGCCACCCACATGCTCTTGGAGTTAACAAGCGAAGAGGCTGCATTTAGAATTAGTAATTAGGCTGTGGCAACACTATTGATCGGCACTGCTGCTGCAAAGCAGTGAGATACCATCCACATCTAATGCTAACAGTTGTTATTATTAGCCAAGGAAAGGGGAATATATACCGAAGGAAAGGGGAACGTTGGATGAGGTGGTGGTGGAGGTTTGGGGGGTGGACAGGGATCCATAGATAATTTCTGTTTACTGAGAGTTATTCTTTAAACTAGTTCCATAAAGTGGAATTGGGCCTGGTCATACTCATAGACTTGTTTTTGGTATCTTCACATTTTTAAAAAGTTTCAGGGCCATTCTTGCCTGAAAATACAAATCGTTGTATAAGAATGGGCATGCTGCAAACATGGTAGGCAGGAATCACATTATTTTCATATTATTTATACACTTGGAAATGTCTGCTAATCTCCTTTGGAGAAAATAAAATGCCATGTATAGATGTGTATCCATTGAAACTAACGTCATAGTGAGATATTCTGAACATGTTTACCTAAACATGTTCTCCATCAGCAAATCTCATGAGTATAGCCTGCTATTTAAATGTCTCTGGTAGAGCTACTATAAGTATATCCACTGAGGTAGCTGTTTCTTTGCCTGGTGGCATTTACAATGGAGTTATTCATCGGTGGTCATGGTTATAATCGCTGCCATCAATGCCCACTCATTTTTTCTGTGCTTGATTTTTCTGCAGTTCCTGCTTTCGTTCGCTGTAAATACCTGAATCCTCCGCATCCTGGTCTTCGATCAAGCCCACGGAAACTCCCATCTCCAAGCACTTCTTACTGTGAGCTTTAGACTTCATGTGTTTTGTCAGATTTCCTGTGAAGAAGGAGACAGAAAGAGAAAAATAGGGGGAATAGAATGTAGAGAGTGAGAGAGAAGGAAAGAGAGAAAAGGAGAGAGAATACAAAATAAGAGAAGTGAGTGAAATGAAGAGAATAACATAAAAGAAAGAGAAGAGAGTGAAAGAGAAAGAGAGAGGGGAAGAGGGTGAAGAGAGAGAGGAAGAGAGAGAGAAAGAGACATTCATCAGGTCAGCCAGGTGGGTAGTGCTCAAAGGAGCAGAAGGGGCGGCTTACGTAAACGGTGGCACGTCTGTGGGTCAGCAGCTCAATGTGTTGCTGCTGCTGGGTGAGTAACCGATAGAGACGTTCTTAAAGGATTGTGGGCTGTGCTGGGCAAAGATTCTAGAATCTTTGGTGCTGGGTGCTGTGCTGTGCTATGCTACACTGCTGACATGGTGTGCTGTTCCACAGCTCCCCAGCACAGCGTGGGAAGTTTGACTGCGGTGAATCATCCTGGCCTTTTTCGAGAGGAAGAAATGGTACTCAGAGAAAAAAAAGAAAACTGTGGACATTCAGAAAAAATAGAGAGACAAGGATGGCGAGGTCGAGGTTTTAATGTGTAATTGCAGCAATTTTGTTTTTTTAAATAATTAAAAAGAACTTAAAAGGCACTTAAAAATCCCAGCGATTCTAAATTACATGCTGCTGATCAGTGATACCACAAAAACAAATATTCAATGCCTCTTTTGTTTTGCCCTAAAAATTAAACCTGTTCTCATTTTTTTTTAAATCAGTTATTATAATAGAAATTAGCTTTTTGTCTTTTCTTTTTGTGTTCTTAAAGGAATTTGAATCATGTTGGGAAATGACAAATCATTTATCTCATTTGGCCTTTGGCCCATGAAAAGGGAAAACAACATAATGATTTTTCTGTTTTTCCAGGTTTCAGGTTTTTCAGTTTTTCAACATCTCCTTCCATCCTATATTGTCAACAACTGCCTGTAACAGCAACAGCAACAGAAAAAAACTATTCATCATTTCTCAAAGCTGGGCTATCTACCAATTGTATTTTAAAACTACTGTTTATGAGAAACTGACTACTGTGTCAGTAATCAACACCAGAGGTGTAGTGGGGATTTTTTTTTAGTTGGGGGTTCATGATATAATGTTATAAATGAATGTCCATATTTAAAAATATCCTACATAAATGATCTGTTAAAAGAAGTGGGGGGTCTCACTACACCCCTGATCCAACACTACTGTAATAACAGAAATTACAGAATGCTTATTGGATAATTACTGAGTGTACACTGACTGTACAATTTAAAAAGTAATTCCAAAATAAATTAATACTTATTGTGTAAAAAATATTACACATACAAAAATTTTATTGTATAACAGCAATAGATTATGCAATAAATGCTGAGTGTATAATTAGATAGATCACACTCAAGCCCACCTTTAGTCTTGAAAGAGAAGTTGCAGTGGGCGCAGTGGTAAGGTCGAACGTCCGAGTGGGTGCGAATGTGTTTGCGAAGCATGCTGGGCTTCTTGCAGCGAATACCACACTCTTCACAGATGTACTTCCCACGACCGCGACCTCGGACATACACATACTCCTCATTCGATTTGTATCTGAAAGGAAACAGACACACCAATAATCCAACAATCACTATGTGTTTCTGTGTTTTTTTTGTTTGTCTATATATATATATACACATACACAGTGACTTCATAAACACTGTAGATAGACTGTCCATCTAAGGGAAGAGATGTATTTTGCGTAACGACTATGAAAGCTAAGTAGTCTTTATGAAAATCTGTTACATTTGCAGTACATGGATGACTTAAATGAGTGTGTGAGTTAATGTGCATTGTCCCTTAAATAAATAAACAAAAACACACAAAATAAACCCACCCTCCATCAAATATTTTGATTCGTCTGGGCTCTGCTTTTGATAAGGCATCTCTGTCAGCCTCATTGGTAGGTCGAGACTCAGGTCTTGTTTTACCCTTGCTCTCAGAGGAAATGGACTGAGTGATCAAGACCTGAAGGAGTAAAGCATCAGTCTTAGAAAAAAAAATATTGATAATGACAAATAAATAATACGTAAGTACTAACTTGAGTTAGTAAAGTACCAAAACGTCAAATTAAAGATATTTTAACAATTAAAGACATTCAAGACATTCAATTTGAAATTACTTACCTTGGACACAATGTCCTTCAGCTTGCTGGAGTATGTTAGAATGTCTGACTTCAAACTTGTGGTTCTCGCTTGGGTGTAGTGTATTTTCTTAGACTTCTGCTTTGAATCAAACAGAGACATGACGACTTTGGTTGGTAGGCCCAATGGGTTAGGATTGTTCTGGCTGACTGGCCAGGCAGAGTATGCAGAGATCCTCTGGTCAGACTGAGGAATATGCAGTGGCTTTCTCTTGATGAGGTAACACCAGGTAAATGTTGTGGCTGTCTTCAGGCTAGGAAAAGACAGGCGGTGGCTGTCCCTAGTGTTGACGACAGACACGGATGAGGCCAGTTTCACTTGTCCTTGGAAAGTAGGAGGCCTTAAAGGCGATTTCCCAGAAGACCAACGCTGCTCCTCAGACTTCTCCTGTGGCTTTGGGGCTGTGTTTGCGGGACTTGGATAGCTCTGGACCCCTGGAGAGGTACGACTAACAGGGCTCTGCATCGGATGGTCTGTTGGAGAGGGTGGCTTGTCATCCTGCATCTGTGAGGTCATCTCAGGTGTTGTGATCCCAGTATCAGGTGCTGGTAAGTCCTTGCCAGGATCCAGCTTCTCTAGTTCTTGCGGAGCTTCAGTTTCAATGGGACTATCTACAGGTTCAGTGGTGCAAACTTGTCTTACGAGTGTGAGCTTTCGTTGACGAGTCACCTCTGCCATTTTCGAATTTAGATAACTGAGGGACCTGCCATCGGTAGGCTGGCACACTGCTCCATGCTCGTCTTTTGCTCGCTTTTGGTGTTTCTCCATGGCAATATCCAAACTGTTGGCAGGAGAGAGCATGCGCTTACTGGAGGCAGTAGGCTCCGGTTGTGGACAGAGGCTAACCGATGCCAATTTCTGGGTACAGTGCAAAGAGCCGAGAGATGGAGTGCTACGATTATCATCAGTATGGCCATGAATGTTTGTCCCAGGCTGCACTTGGACAAGTTGTCTCTCTGTGTGAACTTGTCCAGACTTATTGTCAATAGTAGCAATATTCATGGAGGAAATGTTGGTTTTGGAAGCCACACTGCTAGGAGGGAGAACAACCTGCTCATGAGTTATGAGAATCTGTGGCACTGGGGCTGGTCCTGCTGGGTTCTGTGATAGTGTGTTACCTTGAATACCTAGTGGTAAAACAATTGGTGTCTTATTGTTCATACCCTGAAGGTTTGGCTGTGCAACATACACATTCTGTATTCCCTCAGCTGCCGTCGACACACTTACAATTTCGTTGCCAATGGGTATCGTTATAACAGGCAAGGCTATCTGTGTTCCCTGTGGACCAGAGAAAGGGTACGTTTGACTTTTCACAACCGGATACTGAAGCTGATACTTGGGCACAAAGCTCTTCGGTGGTGCAGCAGGCTTGTTCTGCAAATCTGATTGACAAGGCATGAGTTGGACTGCAGGTTGTGCTTTTTGGATCGAAACAACTCTTGAGGTTTGATGCCATGGATGAGGCAGTCCATGAACTTGTGGATGCTGAGTTTGACTGCCCAAGTTAATGCTTTGGACCACATGTTCATTCTTCTGTGACAAAGGTGGCTCTCCAGAATGTAAGACAAAAGGCTGGGATAAACTTGGTCTGTTGATCATCGGAGGCCGGTGTTGAGGAACAGAGACAATATTTGATGAAGGAGCCCTCTGAAGAGAAACAGTATGCTGCTTCCCACACAACTGCTGACTCTCTGGTCCAATCTTCAGGGACATCTGACGAACAAGAGGTCCTCTTCTTCTTTCAATAAGGGGTACCTGTGCAGTTTTTGCTGGCTGGGGACTCTTGAGCATTGCCGTGTCCAAAGGAGAGGGTGACCTATTAGGGGACATGCTGCTGCAGTCAAATGACTTGCTGCGGTAGTCACAGGAAATCGCAATGGACGGTTGGGTGCAGCTTATCTGTTCTGATGCAGCTCGTCTCATCATTACTGGTACACCAAGTGTGTTGCACGGTACGGATGGTCCTTGAACATCTGAGGGTTTAGTGACACTTTCCCGGGAAGGACTATCGGATCTTGGTGGCTCATCCCTTTCAAAAGAAGCAGAAATGCTTGAACATCGTGAGAGACTGCTGTCTCTGCTAAGGCTTCTGGAGAGCGAGGACTCAAAACTGGATTCACCTGAAGAGTGCTCCATCTGAGCGAGCCTGATCCTTTTCTTTTTGGGTGGCAACTTCTCTGTTGGCAACTTGGACAAGCTCTCGCTCCGTTGAGGCCAGTTAAAGGTATCTGGAGGCTTCTCCCCTTGTTCTGATACCTGGCTCTCATGCTCCCTATCTGGTTCCTCTGTGACCAGAATTTCAGGAACCTGAATGTTGTTTTGACGGACTAGTCTGGATTGTTGAATTGGGGCAGTATTCTCACTAGCAGGTGCACTCTCTTTAGGGGGGTCAGCAATGTATTTGTCTTGACTAGGAACCTTAGGTATTGACATTTCTTTGTGGTAATTCTGCAGTGCAGTGTTGGTTGACGATTCTGTGCTAGACATGAGAGAACCTTGGATTTCCTTTGTTGAGTGATCAACTGGAGAGGACTGGTCAATAGATTCATATGTTTCAAATGAATTTGGCCTGCTCAGTGAGTTGGTGTGTCTTATGACAGATGTTCCACTACCTTGTCGTTGCATCTCACCTCTTTCTTTGGTAGGAGTGCTAATGCTGCTGTCTCTTGCAGGAGAGAGCCTTGACTCTTGCGTCTCTGGTACCCTTGTGATGATCTGAACTGGAGGTGCCTGCCCAGGGTTGTTAGCATTTTGCAGGTTGACAACTACAGCTCTTGGGGGAAACTGGCCAGTAATAACTCGTGAGGGCATCTGACAGGAATCAAAGCTCCGAGAGCATGGTGGATTTTTGTCAGTTGGAGACTGATCTTCATCATCCCCAAAGCTTTTCATTTTTCGCCGTTTTCTTATCATTGTTGGTTGGTCCACATTCCCTGGATGGTAGACTGTTCTTGGCATAAATGGCTGTTGAACATTCTGCACAAACACATCTGACTCTGGCTCTCTGACAGAAACAGGTTTGTTCTTTGGGCCGTGCAACTCAGAGCAGTAAAACTTTTTGTGATTCTCAAAATTCTCCCTTTTCCTGTAACGGTTTCGGCAAGTTTCACACTCAAACATGGTCCCTTTGTTCTGCTGAGGCTTCCTGTTTCCATGCTCAAAGGACTTGCTTCTCTGCATTTCCATTGCAATGCTTGGTCCATGATAACCTTCATCCATAGAGCGGACTGAGGGCAATCCTTCATTTGTGGATGAATCCTCAACTGCTATCTGTCTCACAAGGGTGCGACAATGCACAGATGGATTGGGTGTGGAAGGTGCAGATGAAAAGACATCATCATTGAAAGAGCTGATTTTGTCATCAAATGAATGCCAAATTCTCAATGGATGGGGCTGAGGAAGGACATTGGGAGGAAGTGCTGAATGTCCTGGAGTTGTGGGCATAGAATTACTCCTTGTTATTGGTAAACAGTCCATATTTGGATACTGAGGAGGAACAGAGAGAAGAAACACTGGCTTGGATTTTTCTGTTGGGGTGAAGGGAGACTTTGGTATGTCAGAGCTGGAACTTGATCTCCTTACAAAGGGTTTCAGGTCAAACTGGAAGGAGTCTTTGAAGATGTAAGATTTGGGTGAATCTATGCTCCCCCGTCTTGACAGGGAGGTCCTTCTTGGTTTCACGCTATCAAGCTGCTTGTCGTCAACCACTGCTTCATTGTCTGATATTAACTTTGAGATGCGCTCTTCCAGGGAAAGTGCTCTGGAGTCCAATGGGGGTCGCATTTGCCCTTCCATTACATGTGTCTTTTCAATGTTAGTTACATGCATAACTGGGGCTACAATGGGCAGTGGGTTAATAAGCAAATTTTTGGTAACATCAGTGTCTGTCGGTGGAGTTATTTTCACAAAGGGACTTGGTGGACTCATTGCCTGGTCTGCACTTTCAGAGCGGGAGAAGTAACCTGAATCAGTGCTGCCCAAACTGCGAGGGCTCAGCAGGCACTTGCCCTGTTGCTGTTGGGAGTAGTCTGTGGCCTGTTGCCTCTGTAGCTGGGCATGGCCAACTCCAGGTGATTTTCCCTGTGGATCTTCATCCTCGCTTATTGAGTCCTGCAAGGGGCTGGAGCAATCTACCTCCTTTAGAGAGGACAAGACTGTGACATTCGACCTGGCTGCCTGGCATTCTCTTTGCCGCTGAGCAGTTGCTTGCTCGGGAGTTAGGTCAGTTACTCTAGGGCTGTCTGCCCGAAGTGGAGAGACATTGACTGGGTACACCACAACCTTCGGCAGGGGTGCTGTCACTTTGTCAACACCCTTTTGACCACTAACAGGTTTCAGGGTCTCAAAAACGGGTCTCAGGGTCTCTGACTCACATTGACTTCCCTGAACTGTGCCCGAGCTCAGAAGACTACTGTCAGACAAGGCTGTGGCACTGCTCTGTGATGAGTCAGGGTCGAGATCCGCAGTGCTGCCCTCCTCATCACTCTCCCCACTGTCTTCAACATCTGAATTTGCCCCTAGCCCCTTATCTGACTCCTGTGACTGAGACTGGGAATCCGATCTCGCTGTGAGTCCTAACTTTATAGCATGTGCGTGGGACTTCTTATGCTTATACAAGTTGCTCTTAGTCTTAAAGGAGAAGCCACAAGTGACGCAAGGATATGGCCTCTCTCCTGTATGAGATCGGATATGTTTTAACAGTACACTGGGTTTGGCGCAGGCTCTGTTGCAGTATTCACAGACATATTTGCCTTGTTTTTTAGGTTTCTGCTCTTTTGGTGTGATGCTGCACACTTGCTCCAGGCTGCCAAAGTTGACCACCGTGGTTACCTGTACAGGGTTATAGCCTGGTGTGACAGGGACCTGGATGGTGCTGGGGACACTGGCCGAGAGTGACTGGCACGTTTGCACCACAGGGGGTTGGCTCTGTGGGAGTCCGCTTGAGCCTGAGGGAATGGATGCATGGGTCATCGTGGTGGACTGCCCTGCACCATAACCCTTCTGAAAAGCTGGCTTAGCTGACTGGTGCCCACCAGCTAATGTCATGTACTGGTGGGAGGTTGGCTGCATGTGAGCTGCATGGTGTGGTTTGGTGCCTGGCATCCCGGGGTGAGGGGCCATGTGGGTGCCATGGTAGAAGTGTTTAGCTGCATCGTACTGCATGAGTCCAGGCTGAGGCGGGAGGCCAAATTTGACGGCTGGCATAGCTGTGGGTATTCCAGAATGACTGACAACAGATGGCCCTGGT
The DNA here is from genome assembly GCA_027481765.1 of Tenualosa thibaudeaui. Classification (NCBI taxonomy): domain Eukaryota; kingdom Metazoa; phylum Chordata; class Actinopteri; order Clupeiformes; family Clupeidae; genus Tenualosa; species Tenualosa thibaudeaui. Next base: position 6,358,291 of record JAIFZK010000011.1, read on the forward strand.
TTCTGTACTTGCTCTACAGTCCTCCTTTCAGTCAGTGTGTTAAAGTCGGGCTCCATAGCCTTGAGCAAGACGTCAAGGGGAGCACTTGGGTGCGCAGTGGTGGAGGTGCCTTCACCTTCTGATTTCTCACCCCAGCTTACTTTAATGGAGTCACAAGGGTTTAATTTATCCCCACTGCAAGTCTGTTGGTCCTGAGGCTCCAGCTCGGTGAAGGATGACACGTCTACCTCCTCCGTTGTTACTTGATGGGGAGATGACGCCACCTGCTGGTGCTGGCCATCATCTGCGTCCTGGTGGTGGTGTGCTGAGTCCAGTAAGCAGGATGGGCTGTTGGGAAATGAGCTGGATGCAGAACTAGAGCTGGTACAGGAGGGGGAACCTTCCCTTGGGGGGGTATTGGCGATGTTAGCAGTAGCAGTGCGAGGCGTTGACACAGCACTCTTGGCCTGTGATGGCTTCTTTACTGGAGACTTAGGTATTTTCTTCAGCTGGTTTTCTGCCACTACTTTTTTCCTTTTCAGTCCTTTGATGCCATCTGAACCTCTAAGGCTGGTAGGAGCTTCACAGATACCTGTTTGACAGAAGAAAAAAAAAAAATGACGATCAATAAAATATCACTGGCAAGACATTCCAAGCTCTTAAGAGTTTCCACTAGAGATCAAGGTGTAGATTTTACAGATCAAATAAATGCTTATATCTGATGGCTTTAACATGAAAGTGTGCAAAAATGTCTCAGGCAACATCAGGTCCTTCCTCAATAACCCATGCTGTGAATACATGCTATGCCTGAGAGGTGTGTTCAATAAAGCTAGTGTTTGTTTTCCTCAAAACAATGTATAAAATAAATATTGATATTCTATTTTAGCATTTTAAAAGGAGTATGTTCATTATGCTCTTCCAATAACCAACTTTAAAAGTTCAACAGCCAAACAATTATTACTACTGAAAATTATTACATAATTGTTTCTCTTTTCTTTTAAATGGATCTATTTGTCTGTTTTATGCCTTCAAACATGCAATCTGACAATGTATATAAACTGGATGTTACATAACCATGTTTAATGCGAACAGTACCCACATATATTTGGCAGTATCACAACATCACAGCATCACAACAAATGTTCATGTTTTTATGTGCAGTCAGTGAATTAGTATTTCAGGCATTAATATTTTTATCAGTGCAAATCATTGTGACTATAAGAGCTACAAATAATTGAAAATGCCACAGCTTACATGCAAATGTCCACAGTACACAAATTCATCTTCTAACCAACTAAAACGAAAGAGAAGCCTGTACCTGTGCATCGTGTTTTGACAGAAGCCTTGTAGCAGATTCACTTGCATTTATTTATTCCAGTAAAAGATTACTCCCCCTTACTTAGATCAGATTTACCATTGCCTGGTCCTTTTGTTTCTGACAGCTAACTGATGAGGTTTTCTGTTTTGGGCTCTGGAAGTTCTCCCTCTGCCAGAGAGCGTCTGCGAACGCTAAGGCCCACGCACCATTATGTGCAAACCCACTTCTTCCTTGCTCGCTTGCTCTCTCTCTCTCGTTTGTTCCCTCCCTCCCTCATCTTTTCTCTCCTGTTTTCCCAGCTCTCTCTCACTCTCTTCCTCCATCTGAAATGGTGTATGTGCGGATGTGATGTGCTAAGAGAAGATGAATCAAATTCTCTTGGCTGATGTCTGTGTGCTAATTACATCTTGTAATTAACCTCATACTCAGAAAAATAAAGAGAGGGACACTAACGCAACACTGATTTTTATCAATATCCATACACGTGTTTCTGTATGGTTTTGGTCAATGTGTATCCATTTGTATTCTGCCTTTGTGTACGTGTGGTTGTGTGTGTGTCTGTGTGTGTGTGACTGTGTCAGTATTAGGTAATAAAGCCAATCCATAACTATGCTTAATCCAAGGATCTTTGGAAACCACTTGCTTTTCCATGTCAGTGTTTTTTTGTTTCCAGCTTGTACTATTGCTTTGAATGGCATCACCACCGCCTTCCTAACTTACATCTTCTCACACCATGGAGCATTTTTCATGCCCAAACAGTCAGCCGTCACAATGAAGCCTTTATGCAGTATGACTGAGAGCAAGGGGGAACAAAAAAATAAAACTATTAAAAAAAAAACACCAAGTCACCCCCCCCGTGCAAAGAAGCTCCACCTCTGCTGGGGGAGTCCCTTCGTAATTTAGCTTGGCACTGCCAAGTGGAGATATGTGGTTCAATGCTGAAGGGAACTTAAGCTTTATCCCATCATGCCTTCCTGGCAAAGGAGGGTATTCCCCCATAAAGGGGCTGAATTATGCAAGCCTCCGGCTGAGGCTATTATCTTGTTTCCTACACAAAGCCCAAAAACCGCAACACACTAACGCAAACCAGAAGCTTCTCAAAGTGAACAATATCAAATCAATCACACAACAGAGGAGAAACTGGACATGACATAGGATGCACGTCTTGCCAAAAATATCTTTCTTATGCAATCCCTTGATCGGAAAGTCTTACTAAGCCAGTATGAATGGCCCAACAAAGAACAAGCTATTTACAAAACCTATTAGTGAGAATAGCAATATAGGAGCACTATTAATAGGCTGAAAAACTTAACTACTTTTAACTACCCTAAACCGTTGAGATTAACCTGGCTACTGACATCACTGGGTAATGTATTCTGAGAAAGGATTTAAGTATTCCTGGATCACACCCTCTTTAAAAAAAAACCCGGCCAAGCCCAACTAGGCCAGCCCCACCCAGACCTTACCAAAGGGAAGACCGGAGTGGGCTAATCTATCCTGGAACAGAATCTGCACCCCCTCTCCCATTTTTTTTATTCCCTCTTTTCTTTCGTTCTCTTCTTCCTCTTGCCTCTGTTTCTCTTTCTGTATTCACCATTTTTCTATCCTCTCTCACCAAATTCTAAATTCCTCTTCCTTTCCTTTCTTTTGCCCCCCTCTCTCTCTCTTTTCCTAAAAAGAATGTTTATTTTGAGGTGAATGAGTGCAGATGGTAATTCCCCGTCAGGTACTGACGCAACAGAGGTAAAATTCAGAGGTCAGAGGTCAACTATTAAACGGATCGCATTACTACATTTCTGTGCGGCACTTACCTCACACCATTAGGTCATGGTTTAGCAAGGGTTTGTGGGAATATCTCCAAGAGTTCTTTTTTGTCCTCATTGTGCACTTTACTGCGTCAGCTATGTGGAGACTGTATACTTATATGACACAGTTAACTATACTCAGAAACATTTCAAAGATTGGAGTCTGTACACAGTACATATGCTGCATTATTCAAGTACTAATATTTAAAAGATTGAAAAAAAAATATCTGATCATTTTAAATTAGGAAAACCAAGGATGCAAAATTTTTAATACACATAGCCTACACACACCCCTGAATATCTATTTTAGTTGTAAAGATGTAAATAAACCAAGCTGAATGGACAATTAACTAGGCTGCCTATGGGCTTGTGAGCAAAGACATGGTCTGTGGAGGTGGGAGAAACACACACAAGCGCGTGCACAAAAACACACGCACACACTAGGAATACCCAGCAAACACCCAGTGTCTGTCAGAGGCAATGCAGAAACGCACACGGGCTCCTAATCAGCCTCACAGAAACACTAAACATCGCCTACGCACAGACAGGAACACAGCTCCACCATGGTGAGTGGGAGGCAGAGAGAAAGAGAGAGAGCGATGTGAAAAGGAGAAATGAAGGAAGAGGAGAAGGTTTGGGGAAGAAAAGAAAGATGGATGAACATTCAAATGGATGGATGAAGAAAAAGTAATGTCTTCTCCATGAGGGAGAAATAGAGTCAGTCGTCAGGGTGTGTCTGAAAATTTCAAGGTTGGTTAAGCCGTAAAGCTGTGAGGAAAACAATACTCTCGGCTTCTCCTCAGTTTAATGAGCTGTTCCTGTCACATTAAAGAAAACAGATTGTTTGTCCCTTTGTGTGACAAAAAAAACTAAAGTAATGAGTTGGTAGGGGGTTGAATAAACCACAAGAATGTGACCATGTACATTGGCAGAATGGGGGCTAGCCGTTGTCAGACCCCCACACACAAGCATACATACGCACACACACACAAACACACACATACACACACATATTTGTGCTGCCAATAACCAATCTACTGTTAAGAGAGTAATGGGTACAGAATGGACCCCCCTGCCCCCGCCAACCCCACACTGTGAGGAAGTAGAACCATTTCTTTCATTAACCAAGACAGAGGCAAACTGGGAAGTCTGAATTCTGAGTAGAATTCAGTAAAGCACCATGGAACAGAGCTAGTCCTGAATGGCTTTTCCTACACTCGGTTTCACAGCAGACACCAAACAACCTGGTGGTAACACTCTATGCCCCACATTCACAGGTGCAGGCGGGGAAGGGGAAGTTTGGTTAGTTGCTGCCAACGAGATGCAAACTTACAAAGTGTGTTTTAATATGCTACCCATAAAAATATATATGTTGATGTCTTTCTTACCTTTGTGACTGCTTTTGGGTGCTTTGAGCTCTTTTTGTGCCTCTTCGATTTTATCTGTAACACAAGAGAGAGAAGAAGAGACATTACTTTAGTGAATAAATATTCAAGAGAGGAGGAGTGGCATTTCATATGACAACTCACAGATGCATGGATAGTCAAAGAACCTAGCATGGGTGAGGTAAGATAAAGAAACCAAAGTCCCATTCAGTAAAATGAAAATGATACAAGTACTACTCCAACTAAATACCACTGACATCATCACCAACGAATCTGTTTTTTTAAAAGTGTTCTAGAATCATGCGGAAAAAATCAGCTGCACTCCCAGTGCCTGAGATTTTCGTTCATCTTAAAAGACAACAAATTGAAAAGAAAAACAAAGAAAATCTGAGACAGGCATCCCATCATACAGTCCACATTCCACTGGTGAGCAGTGTGTGTGTGCAATATTTTCCTGCAATTAATCAAGATTATGCAAGAGAAACTGGCCAACTCGGTCTATGCTGAGAGATAGGGGGAGGAAGTGCAAAACACTGAGAAACACACACACACACATATACTTATAAGGTAAGGTAAGCAAAGACACACAATGATTTGCTTCAATGATTCACCTTTTGGGTTCTCCTTGTTAATGTCTGTAAAGCACCACGAGACAATTCTATTGTAAATGGCGCTGTATAAATATAATTGAATTGAATTATAGACTGAATCAGATGATTGAAGGCATGCACAAATGCACACACGTACAGACAGACACACACACACACACACACATAACCACATGAATGTGTGACAGTGGAAAAGACATATAGGCTACCTCATTCCAACATTACTGTAAACAATTGCAACCTCATGTCTTTGACCATAAGCAAACAAGAATACAGTTCTAAAAAGGGGCCCAAAATGGGCTCTGCAACCTCAGAGTGAAAAAACCAAACAAAAAGATCTGAGAGAAACCGTAGGGAAAACCTGAGGTGGCACAAAGAGGTATGGGCGTGAGCTAACGGTAAGTATTTGTCACACACTGATTGCGCAAAGCAAAAAGAAAAAAAAGAAAGATCATTGCACAAACATGAATCAAGGACGGCTGAGGATATTCTGTGATTTCAAAACAAAATAAATACACACACGTATGCACACACACACACACAAACTGCTGCCAGGAACACACTAGGGTGGGGGAACCCTGAAAAGGCTTAGGTCAAATTCAATCACCTTGTGTGTGTGTGTGCGTATGTGTGTGTTTGCAATCGAGCCACACCCATCTTTCTTGAAGAAACACTCCAGAATATGAGGTAACCCCATTCCTGCCATCTGCACAGCATTCCACCACCCCCACCCCCCTCCCCTCTCTATCAATCATATAAAAAAATCCAGTTAGTTACTGATCCACACATCTCTCCACACTCAACCACACAACTTGCACAGCTGATCTTGCACAGCATGTTTATACACACACACATATATATGTATTACAGTAAGCAAGAGAAAGACACTGCATGTACTGAATGTAAGTAATGAGATACACTCCATAGCACAATAATGAGGGCATGATGATAGCTTGTGCTATTTCGCTTTACTCTGTGTATTTGAGCCAGGATGTGTATACACAGTCCTGAGTGACAGAGAGAGAGACAGACAGAGACAAAGTATGTGTACATACAGTCTTGAATGACAGAGAGAGAGAAGGAGTATGTGTATACAGTCTTGTATGACACAGAGAGAGAGTTCAGTGGAGAGAGATCATCCTTTCAGAGGGGAAACATGCTGTATGTGTATGTGTGTGTATGCGTGTGTGTGCTTCTGGCACAGAACTGGGCCTTGATGTGTCTCTGGAGGGGCCATGCGAAACCTCCATCCATCCATCCATCTATCCGCCTGCTCACCACTCCTCTCCCTTCGGACATTCCCAGTACTGACCCCATCCCACACCCTCTTCCCGGGCCCTTCTCAACCCCACCGGCAGCCACCTCCCCTGGGCATGTGCCACCGTGCTTGCCAAGCCTAACAAGAGGACGAGTTCCAGAGTACAGTAATAGGAGATGCAACTATATCGGTCCGGGGATTTCTCGCCTTTAGCTCACATATTATTTTTAAGGACGACGGCGGCAGCATTGTGGTGGCTGCTTGTTGATCCAGCACACGGCCACAGGTATGACCGAGCCACTGCTGCTGCTAACGCGTGAGGCGCTGTGTACTGGGGCCTCTTTTTGAAAAGCCCCACAGAAATGGCCGTTGCTACCACCGCCCACGCCTCCTGCAAATCTGAACCACTGACTTTAGCCCATTACATAAAGAACCACAAATAGGACGCTGGCCACCCCCAACCATCCCCCACCACCACCTCCATCCCCCCATGGCTACAATACAACTAGAGCCCACTGGAACCACCCCTCCCTCTGACTTGCCCCCAACAACCACAACCGCACACTGAACCTTACAGTGCTGTAACCAAAGGCTTCTGCTGTTCCTCTCTCTCCTTTCTATTCCTCTCTTGTTCTTTCCATCCCTCTATTTTTCTCCTTCTTCCTCTCTCTCACTTTCTCTTTTCAACATTAAGCCTCCTTCTCTCTTCTCCCTCCCTCCTCCTCTCTCGTTCTCACTGTCCCTCTTTCTCATTCTTTTTCTTTCCCTCCCTCCCTCCACCTAAGTGCCGTTTTGAAGAATGAGCAATGTTGCTGTCAGGAGCGGTGGCGTTTGGATTGGTTATTAGGACAGCGGGGAATGATTAGGCGGCTGGGGGCCGACGTCCCTCGTTACAGCCTCATTGTTGTGTTATTGGTATTATTACGGTGCCACAGTTTGCACAGGAGCACAGCCAACTCCCTTTCCTCCAGACTTTTATTATGTGATTTCTGACATGGCCAAGATGAGTGTACTTCCCACCATACTTCTTTGTGTAGTGTGCTTTATAGCCAGTATGTGCTTTTACTGAGGCTTTTAGCGCATTTTTCCCCCTCAACTGTCACAATGGCATTCAGCTAACTCCACAACAGGTAAAGTAATGGCTGGGTTGCCTTCGGAGACAAGCTGGTGGGATGAAAGCCTCTCGGGAATGATTGTCGTACTTGTGAGTGGGAAAACTGTGGCGCGACTAGGACATGACAGGGACACGGATGTCACACGACTGCTGCAGCTCATGACTGGGTCTTGCTGACCTGATATCTTGAGAACTGCGATCAAAGCAAGAACGCCCGCAGAATGAGACTGGCTTTTGAGGTTGATACAGCCTGGCTCAAAGCTGTTCTCATCCTACACTCTGGACACATGATATACTAGTCATTTAGAAGCATTTAGATCGCAATGTGATTAGAAGGTTCCATTTTGTGATGTAATGAACTCAAATTTAAAGTCTGCATGGTAGTTTCTAGAATGGCGTTCAGGAATTCTGTAGATCAGTTAGTCTACTCTACAAGTCTAAACAGAGATGTGTTTATTTCTCCATCTGCCTCATTCTCTTTCAGGCTTTTTCTTGGTCTCCTCCCTCCTGCATGCCCCAATTCTCCCTTTCCCCAATGCTGCATCTCTTTCTTCCACTGCCTGCCTCTACCTACCTTTCCATACCTCTGCTCACCCTCTCCTTTGCTCTTGCTCTCCTCTCTACATCTCTCTGTTCTTCTGTCCATCCATATCTCTCTCCTCCTCTCTCTCTCTCTCTGGTGTTGTCACTGAGTTGTCTCTGCACACCACTTTCTCTACCAATCCCCTTTCCACTGCTACCTCCCTAGTTCTTTCCGCAGTGTGACTGTATTGGTTGGGTTTGTCCTGTGAGGTGAGGTGTGTGTGTGTGGGGGCAGTATAGCTATAGGGCATCAGGATCAGCTGCAGAGGAGTGACTGATGGCTATACTTTCTCAAGTGGCCCAGTGCTCACTCTCTCTCTTCTTTTATTTTTCTCCATTCGTCTTTTCTCCCTCTCCTCTCTTCCTCCTTTATTTCATTTCTTTCCCATCATTCAATCACTCATTCTCTCCTCTCCTACTCTTATCGCTCTTGTCTTTCTGTCCCTCTCTCTCTTTTCCCTCTCCTTCTTTCTGAATCTTCCTCTCGCCTCCGCCTCTCTCCCTGTCTCCCTTTCTCTCTGTTCTCTCTATTTTTGCCTTCTTTCACCCCCACACACTCCTCTCTCTCTCTCTCTCTCTCCTCCTCTGCACTGCTTCCTAACCCCATATATGGGAGTATGAATGGAGAGGCACATTCAGATGCTTCTCTACTTTATCAATCAGCTACTGCAGAACACACACACACAGATATGATTAATGTATTTGGGTTTAGCAAGCTTGCACACATTATGGCATGTATGTATATTGTCGCATGCTCTCATCTTATAAACACAGAGAAGCGGGTGGTGGATGGATGCTGATGTTAGTTGCATTAGCAGCAATGTATATGGAGTCAAATTTCTCCTCCGGTGGCAACGGCATGACAACCAGAAATTAGTATTCTTGCTCACGTCCTCTTACTGTGCCTGACTGAGTTCACTCAGAGGGGGTGGGGGGTTGGCATGGAGTTGGGAGGGAGAGGGGGGTCCTTCACAGATGATGTCATCACTGGCCCATTCATATGCTGTTCTGCTTGTGCAGTCCTGGCAGGATTTCCCATGGGCCAAATCAGACGACTTTTCCTTTCTTATTTTTTGATGCAGGCGGGGCAGTCAGTGGATTGTGGGAGGCATAATTTGGTGAACTGTCGGGGTAGACAGAGGGTACCAAAGGGCACCAGAACTCAATAACTGCCCCATCTGAAAAAGGGACTGCCCTGTTCAGTGATCTGCAGCAGGGCTGGGTGTTTGGTGACGTCAGATACAGCCACTGAAGCCAAGGTGTGTGTGTGTTAGACTGTGTGTGTGTGCTGCAGCATTTGTCTCCTCTATCCCACTGCATCCGTATGCAACACACTCTCCCTGTCAGGGTAACAAACTACTGTGCCACACAGCAATCAGATGAGCATACACCCACACGCACCAACACACACACGCACAATGACACGCAGTGTGCTAACACACACACACGTGTGTGCGTGTGCACTGCCTGCACAGTGTTCTATCTCTCACACACAGCCACATACAACGGCAACCTCACATACACATGCACACACAAACACACACACACACACACAAACAGCCTCCACCACATCTGCAGAGTGCTGCTTTGTTGAGTAACGACCAACTAAACGACTTCTCTCTCCTCACCCACCCCTCTGCACCCCCACCCTCCACCATCTCCACCACCAACATCTCCCTGACGGACTGCACTCTCTCTCTGCAGCCAGCGCGACCGGGCCAAATGGACCCGCCCAGGACACGCTGTTCCTGCCCGTTCCGTGACAAGATCCCCACACATTCACACAAACACATACACACACACACACACACACACACACACACCAAGGCAAAGCAATGTAAGGAAAACAGGGAAAAGTTCATGTAATACACCCCAATACACACACACACACACACGCCAAGGCAATGAGGGCATTGAGTACAAGTTATTTTTCCATGTAATGCACCTCAACAAAAATAAACACACACACACACACACACACACACACACATACACACATAACCATCAGAAAGCAGTGCATGCATGGCCTGGTTTTCTAGTGAAATCACATCCTGTGCTGTTTTGTTTTGAGCTTTCCCCTAAGGGAGACCCCTCTTTCTCTTTCTCTCTCTCTCTACACACAGGCACATCTCTCTCTCCCCATCTCTCTGATGCCACTGTCCCTGTCACAGCCTGGCACTCATCAGTGCTAACATGCTAACGCTGTTGTGACACAATCAGAGACAGAGGCTAAAGGTTAATGCCATCTGCCTGATGGTGTGTAACATGCTATTACACAGCTGAAAGTGACAGAGCAGAGTCTGAGTGAGATGCGTGTGTGTGTGTGTTTTTTTGTGTGTGTGTGTGTGTGTGTGTGTGTGTGTGTGTGTGTGTGTGCAGAGTGAGAGGAATCTGGTTCATCTTGAGACTTCTAGAGCCTAGCGGGGGTTTGATGTCTGTAGGCCACAGGACATATTGTCCAATGGCTGAGTGGAAATGATGTATGTATGTGTGTGTGTGTGTGTGTGTATCTGTGTGTGTCTTTGAGCTCCAGCACCAATGAGATGTGATGGGACCAGACAGGAGCTCTGCTGTTAACACATGGAGAGAGAGGGAGGAAGAGAGAGAGAGGGAGTAGAGGAGAGTATAACAAAGAGAGAGAGCGACTGTTACGCAACAGAAAACCAAGGCAATCCCCTTACATTCATCTCAGTGCACACTCACACGCACACTCACACGGACACACACACACACACACACACATACACAAATAGACATAAGTTGGTCCCATCCGCCTACACCCAAAACATTAACAGTCTAAAACTGTACACTGACATACGTGCACAGATGTTACAGCAATGCACACAAACAGTGACAAGGACTGAACAAATCATTCGGTCAAGCAAGTTGTTGCTGATAACATTTGGATAACAAAACCCCAAAGCATTAACACACTCAATAGCCAAGGGATACAAGTCATAAAATATGCACAGGAGCTCTACAAATACACACACACATACAAATGCATATCTGTACAAATACAATGATAAAATATAATAAAATGTATATTAGCGGTACAACAGTTAGTAGTTTGAGTTTGAGGTTGTGTGGTATGGTTTTATCTGACCAGGGGGGGTAATCACAGCTCGCACCACTGTTCCTCTTTGATAACACCACAAGGAAAAAAAAACAACACAACAACTACTTCTTCCAGCGCTGATTCACTGTGAATCACGAGCAAGCTTCGCTTGGCGTCCCCACCCACCTCCAGGCTTCCTGCACTCACCACTGGATTCCGGTAATCCAAACAAACTGGATTGACAATAGCAGCAGCAGCAGCAACAACAACAACAATGGTGACAGGAGAAACATCCTTTTCATTCACTCTTAAAGAGTCGAGCATGGATCAACCTCCAGAAAAGAAATGGGGCTGGGGAGGGGATTTACCCAACCTTCCCGCTAGTGCTGGGGGGACACTATTCCTAAACAAACCCTTTGTCAGCGTAGAATTGTTCTAGTGTCGGAATGCTTGCCTTGAGAGGATCTGTAGCCAATTCTGAAAATAACAGGCCACACTAAAAGAGACAGAGGCAGAGGCAAAGACTTGCTGGTGTGTTGTTGGATTTATACTGTGGAAATCCCAATGTCACCATTCGTTTCTGTTGACTGTCTCCCTCGTGACCTTTGCCAGTGGTTACACTGGCACTGCAAGGCAGTAGAAAAGACATGTAGCCCAGCCACTCCTAGAGTGAAACTGTAACAATTAGTAAATACATCAATTACATATCAACTTAAATTGAATTAAACCAACAGACATTAGTTTGTCTTGAGGGCAAGCAATCCAACAAGTCCATCTTCTTTAAATTGAACATGTTCTGGTTTTATTACTTCTTTATGACAACACACTGATAATAATTGAGTCCAGAGGGTCCGACCCACCAGACCAGTCACAGATCAAGACCAGACTGATAGATCTAGACTTACCATAAATAGCCCCCGGGCCCAGGATTAACCAATCATGGGGAGTGGAGGAGGCAGAGGGTGGGAGGTTTAAATTGAACAGGAAGAGTCCTGTAATCATCTTCCTACGTATGGATGTGGGTGACATGCCTGAACGCTACACACACACACACGATGCAAACAAGCTTACAATGCACACACATTAAACATAATTCTCAGGGCCACACACACACACAATTACACATTCACTCCTTCAGTCAAATAGTTTCTTCTTCCTTCTACTTTTTTTTTTTGCTTCTTGTTCCATTCCTCAGAGGGAGGAGAGGAGTTCCCGGCAGGTCTGACAGAGTCATGATGCTACAGCCATTAGCCAACAGTCCATCATCATCTACACACACACACACATACACACATACACACACACACACACAGACAGACACACACACAGACACACACACAGCTGCCTCAGCACATCTCACGCAGCAGAGGGTGGGAAAGGAGAGACAAGCTTGTCTTCAAGGAATAGAGGGGGGTGGAGAGAGAGAGCGAGCAAGGGATGATAAATTAAGAAAGAATGAGCCGTAAAATACATTGAAAGAGAGTTAGAGAGGGCAATTTGAGCAGAGGGAAAAATAACACACCTCATCAGTGTATTACCTGCAACTTATTAAACATCACCTATAATAAAGCAGAATCAGATCATGATGTGATGTGATTAAGAAAAACAACTGCATTCCAACATATAGCTCTCGCCTATGCAATAACCTCACAGCCTCCATCTGTAAGTGCTCTACTGTGAGCAGCATACAAACACACCTCATGTGACACTGCACCACTTTAGTGTCTATCAGGCAGGAAGGCAAGAGGTGGAACCACTTCAGCGACAGCAGTACCTCCCCAAGCCAGGCCCAGTTGCCATTTAAAAGCTATTATAAATGCTATACCATTAGCGATAGCATCCAGCTAGCCATGGTAATGAATGGGAATAGGTGAAATTCATCTCCACAGACCTAAAGGGTTATTTAGCATGCTCTGATTCTTCTGAACTCCAGACTAGTGGAGGTGGGAGATGGGGGGGCGGAAAGGGGTTAAGTTCTAAGGGCTATGACGAAGGAAGATCCACGTCTGTGCCACCACCTGGAGCAAAATCCTATTCACTTCACAAATATTCAGTAACCAAATACTCATTACGAGGCAGACATCTTGAAACACCTCAGAGTGAAACAGATGCTGCTAAATGCAGGTCTAGGCTTGCGGGTATTTAAGAATGGTGTGTGAGCCAAACATATAAGACACATTAGAGACACACACACACACACACACACGTACACACACACACATAGCACCAAGTCAACAAAGCCACATAAATCATAGAATAATGAGAGTAAATATGAACTTAAATACATAACATAAATCACCACCCCAACACACACAATATCAGTAACCCTCATATGTGGTCCCGCAGCTTGCACTGCAGACACACATACACACATATACATACACACACACACACACACACACGTACGCGTGCCCACATGCACACACAACCTAAACTAGGCTTTATCCCAGACATACAGACCCAATCACGACGCAGTATCCCTGCTTAAATTGTCTCTAGACACACAATGACACACACAGCACTTTAACCTGAATACATTTAATCATTTTGCCACTGCTGCTTGAACACACCAAAACATATTGTTACAGTAAATGTGTGTATGTGTATGTGTGTGTGTGTGTGTGTGTGTGTGTGTGTGTGTGTGGGCATGGCCTCCCCCACAAAAAGATGTGGGCAGAAGCAGCCGCAGCAGACTGGCAGCTCATGATCGCAGCGACAGCGTGCGTGGGCATCTAGTGAAAAATTAATACAGCCAGCAGTCGAGGTGTGTGTGTGTGTTTTAGGGGGTACAGTGTTCATTTGGGGGGGGGGGGGGTAAAGGCGGTGTGGGTGGCAAGACTGCACTGCTATTACCATTATCATCACAACAAACTATACCTACATCAATATGGCACTGCCCTGAACACACACACACACACACTCTCTCTCTCTCTCTCTTTCTCTCTCTCTCACACACACACACGGAAACAGAGGGAGAGCAGCTCATACCCATGAGTTAGCTGACATTGAACGCATCACGATTGCCATTTGGCACTGCAGTCATTTCTTAGTCATCTCATAGTTTATTGTTTTTCTTAATAGTTTATTTATTTATCTTTTTAATTTATTAACCTCCCTAACAAAACTAGTTAAAATATACAGATTAAGACTTAAAATGTTTAAAATCAGGCTTTTGAAAACAAAAATATAAGAAAAAAAAATGACAGAATCATTTGATTGAGTGATTGTGACCAAGTAGTTGTCTGAGTCGCTGATCATTCTCTGAGAATTTAGGGTGGGACCCATGATTCACACATCCACATTACATCTTGCTACGCCGCTGCCATTTCCCATACTAACACTACAGGCTGCGCGCGCACACACACACACACACACACACACACACACACACACACAGTGACTCACGAGCACTGCACTCTGTGCACTTTTGTTTGCTACCCCACCCAGTAGCTGAGGGGGAGAGTGACAGGTGAAAGCCAGACCTGGAACACATGACTGAGAGTAGCCTGTGGGTAGCCTGAGAATTACCTGAGAGTAGGCTGAGAGTAGCCTGAGAGTAGGCTGAGAGTAGGCTGAGTATCCTGTGAGTACCCTGCGAGTGGCCTGAGACCAGCCTGAGACTAGCCTGTGGGTGCTACAGGGGTCTGGAGACAAGACAAGTCCAGTCGGAGGAATCGGAGGACTTGTACTGCTCATTCACCCTTTATGTTAATATACATAACAGTCTGCACACACACTTGCACACGTACTCCCTCACACACACACACTTATAGAGTTACAGTTTTATATGTGCACTACTTGCTCATTTAGAAAAACACACACACACACACACACACTTACACAAAGTTACACAGTTTTAAATGAGCAGAAATTGCTTATTAATAAGAATAAGAACACACAGACACACACTTACACACACAAAACAAAATAAAAAAAACACAAACACTCCCATATATCCTCAGCCTATATAAAGTGTCTTTCTGGCGAATACCAAAATGACTGCACTGTCACGCTCCAGTGTGCATGACCGTCAACATCTTCTCTTGGCCGACAAGGCAAAAAAATAAATAAATAGAGGAACTGAAACACAACGTCAACCTCGATTCACATCAAACACTCCAGAGTTCCCTTTTAGGTTCTCAAGGCCATGTGACAAGACCCTGAGCATGGTTCCACTCCACTGCACACACACACACACAGGCACATAGACACACACATATGCACAAACAAACACACAGTATACAAGCACACAAAGACCCACACGCTAAGCAGGCACACGCTTTCACACACACACACAAACGCGCACACTCACTGCATGCATAAAAAGACACACACACACACAAACATAAAAGACACGTATGTACACACGTACAATGAGAACAGCACAACAGTGCACAACAGTCTGTATTTTCCGACAGTGGAAAACTGAGGCTCATTAAGTCCAGTGTGGAAAAACAAACTTCACCCCGGCAGCAGCAGCAGCAGCAGCAGACCCTTTCATTCAGGAAAGGGGTTTAGGGGAGCAAGCATGCAACCACGGACAGGAGGAAGAGGAGGAGGAAGAGGAGGAGGAGGAAGATGAGGGGGAGGCTGTCGCAGGGAGAACCCCAGCCCTTCTAGATAAAAGGAGGCCCTTTAATGTGGTCGGTAATCATGTTAAGTAATTACGAACACTTTGCCCCGAGGGCAGACATTCATTTCTCTGTCTGTCACACACACACACACTACCAAAACGCCCAGTACTCCTGTCAACGCAGCAATTAGGCTGAGGTATGTGTGTGTGTGTGTGTGTGCCTATCATACTGAGCCAGGAGATCAGAGCCAGAGAAGTCACCCAGACAGCCGTGACTTTCAGAGTGCCACTCAGTGGAAAAACAGACACACACACACACACACACACACACACACACACACACACACACACATAGCAGAGCTCCACATAGCTCCACACATGGCAAAAATATATCCCTCTAAACGCACTATTTCTGTGTCCAGCAAATAAAAGTGCACACAACACACACTGAAAACACACTCCTGCCTTTTGAAGCCTCTTTTAGCCTGACCACAACTTTGTTGGAGGATGGAACTGTCAACATTAGCCTTAAAATTGCCAATCCAGTCTTTTTTACTAGATGAGCACATAACTATCAGTATACGCCAGAGAAAGAAAGACAGAAAGAAAGGAAGGGAGAAAGAGCAACATGCAACCATGTTTCAATCCCTCAGGGGGTTCCAGCAGTGTGGCAGTGTGACAGGCTACCTATTGGCTGTGTTGTACTGGTCCAGGGAGACAGACAGCAGACAGACGGAGTTCTGTCACTTCCCCTCTCATCACTCTAGAGCTGTCACTGGACTTGCAACGCTTGGCAGCAGTCAAGCCCGTGCACACACATACACATACACACACACATACACACACATCGAAACACACGCAGAACACACAAAATGCAAGAGAGGGCAGGGGTGGGAGAGAGAGAGAGACAGAGAGAAAGAAAGAGTCTCTAGTCAATCCCTCTTGACAGGTCACATGTGTTTATAGTTTAAGCGTACACAGAGGTGCCATGTACATCACTGACATCTGGCAAACATACAAACACAGAGTGTGTATGTATTTGTGTTTGTATTTTTCCTAGTGTTTGCACACATGAATGTGTGTGTGTCTGTGTCCGTGTGTGTGTGTGTGTGTGTGTGTGTTTGTATTTGCTCCGAGTGTTTGCACACATAAATGTGTGTGTACGTGTGAGTACATGTGTTTACGTGTGTGTACGTGTGTGTGTACGCATGTGTGTGTATTCTGTGTACATCTCTCTGTCTCTATCTGCAGTCCGTTTGACCAGTCTGACCACATACTGTTCCAGACTCAACCTGACATCCGGGAAGCAGCAGCGGACGCCCATGCAAACTGGT
Organism: Tenualosa thibaudeaui; assembly: GCA_027481765.1. Taxonomy (NCBI): domain Eukaryota; kingdom Metazoa; phylum Chordata; class Actinopteri; order Clupeiformes; family Clupeidae; genus Tenualosa; species Tenualosa thibaudeaui. Next base: position 6,375,305 of record JAIFZK010000011.1, read on the forward strand.
TTGTGTGGTGATGAAGCAACAGTATGGGAGCAGCAATTACCCCAAACAAGTTCTGCCGCGAGGCTTGATTGTTGCTGTTGGGGAATGCCCATCACTCATGTGACGACTCACGTAGCCTGCAGCCAATCAGCTTTGGTTCTGAGGCAGGTCAGGGTGGGGCTAGCTGCCTCTCCAAGAGCCAATAAAAAAAAATGAGAGAGAGAAAGAACGGGAGAAAAAGACAGAGAGTGTGCAAGAGAGAGAGAGAGGAATGGAGAAGAGGAAAAAAAAATCTGGCTGTGACTGTGGGGAATCCCTGTTGAGGCAAGAGGAGCTTACACATACACACACACACACACACACACACACACAGAACTGAAAACAAAGCAATTGCGTCACAGGCAGCCTGGGGACAACACTGTTCCCCGCCAGTCCAGCCACTTGATCTCATGGGTCCACTACAGTGCCAGGGCGGCCTGAAGTAGGGTTGGCATTGGGGCGGGGGTGGGGGGGGGGGACAGATAGTAGGCTATGCCAACTAACTGTCTCTGTAACCCATGAGTCATCACACACATGTTTAGAAATATCATTCATATAGAAATTAAGTCATCAATTCCATGCATACCTGCAAACTAATACAGCGAAAAGATGAGAGTGTTTTTTTTTTTTCTTTGTGGTGAACCCGTTCACAGCAGTTCATCAATTTGGCAAAATTTAATTCGTGTTTTTTTTTTTAAACGAGTCAACCCAACTTAATTGGGACCATTTAAGCCGCGTGTCACAGCAAAGGGGAGGGGGAGGGGCATGTCTCGCTGCCATGTACACAAAAGTAAATACAGCAAATGAATCAAGTGTAACTGAGTCGTAACTGGCACAGAGTCGAGTCGGCCTTCAGAGGGGGGGGGGGGTATGGCATCTGGAGAGCAGGGGGCGGTTATTTAAAGGGCCGGTGTCAGCTTTTTGAGAGCAAGGATGAGAGCATCTATTTAAACTGGGCAAACCGCGGCCCTCTCTGGAGTGTTACGTAAACACGGGTGCTGATCCACTGAGTGTGAACAGAGTAGCTTTTAAAATGGAAACGCCACAGTCGTGCGCATGCACACACACACACGCACGCACACACACACACACACACACTCCAAAATTTTCCATCCTCACAGAGACTAATACAGATAAACAATATCCATACAGAAATCTGGCTATCATCTCAACGCACACTGAGAAAAAAACATTTGACTACAACAGGTCTCCAAAAAAAACCTTTAGGGACCACTGAAATGTACAACAAACTTTTCACAAAAACTGCTGAACAGAACCAAAAATGAAAAGAAAACTAATAGTCATATATTTATAATAAATTGCACAGGTCCTCATTGAGGCTAATGTTGTAGTACAATAACCAATCCATAAGGTCAAAGACTTTTTGACCCACCAGGCCCCAAAGCTTACATCCCTCCCGATTGAGAGGGAGTGTGTGGAGGGAGTGTGTGTTTGTGTGTTTGTGTGTGTGTCACTTACAGTGAAGCACAAGTAGGGTGGAGATTGGACCAGTGGGTACTTTCTTAGAAAGGAACTTGTGGTTTTGCAGAACAGGAACAGGAGCAACAAAGCAATACAAGGAACAGTGCCCACTACATCATTCTCTATCCAAAGCCAAAAAAGCAAGCATGGTGTGACATGGTGCGACATGGGCATGAGTTGGAAATAAAATGAAAAAGTTCCCGCTAGTGTTTTTCCCTTTTTTTCTTTCCTTCCCAGGATCCTTTGGGACTGCAGTGGGTGGTGGGGACCACTTTAACGGACAGTGATGACTGACTTGATCATGCCACACCCCCCCAAGCAATGGGAACTGCTGGACTAAAACATTACTGCCAGAATCTACCCCGACTAGTTTTTTTATTGTTGTTGTTGTTTGTGTTTAGTTGTGTTTTTTTTTTTGATGTGACAAATTTTGTTCCAAAAGTCCCCCAAAAATGGAAAGTAAAAGTAACATAATAAAAAAAGAAAGTAAAAAAGAAAAAGAGGATCATGTTTTTTTTCTGAAGAAGTGTGGAAAGAAGTATAGCCACTAATGATGACTGCAGTGAGAATCTTCCTGGTTCCTAAACGACTCAACCCGATTAGCTTTCTCCCTCTTTTTTTGCTGTCTCTTTCTCTCCTTTTCTCTCTCTCTTTCTCTCCATCTCTCCGCATACCAAGGAACTCTTTTTTGCATATGAATCTGAATCCCATCCTCAAATCACAAAAGGGCACAGAGAAAGGATGAACGCGAGAAAGAGAGTGAGAGGGTGAGAGAGAGAGAGAGGGAAAAAAAAGAAACTCGAGGAGCTCAAACTTCTCTCTATTACCATTTCCTTTCATGGGGCTTTTCAATAAGAATCTTTCCACACACACTTAACGCCCCCCCGCCACCCACCCACTCCTAGTCCCCATCTCCTGCCTATCCATCGATGCGTTTGTGTCACAAGCAGCTGGCATTAGGCGCATATCAAAGGGAGAGCTACACAGACGCAGCAACCTCTGCGACAAATCTATCTGACTCATCAGACCCAGATTTGGCTCTGATGTGGCCCAGTTCTGCTCCAAAGACAGCTGCTTATCAAAAGGGAACACATAATGTCCCTATCCAGACATTCTGTCAATGAGACCTCACAACAACCAAGTGAGCTTTTGAGAAAAATGTTAAAACAGTTGAATAATCCAGAATCAAACCACCCTGTTTTTTCATTATTCTATATAATCTTTTGAATACAATAATAATGAAAAAATTAAGTATTTTATGTGTTGTTTTGAGCAGTAAATCTATATGTATATGCGGTACAAATGAGTGAAAACGCTTTAAACCATCCGAGCATCCATTTTGCAAAACAAAAGCACTGGTTCGTTTTTAGTCTCTTTTAGTGGTTCTGCTCGTTTTATCCTGCGGTAAGGGCGACACCAGATTACGGTGCTGGTAATGAAACAGTAAGGGAATCTCTCTGTCGCCACTGCCGACTTCCATTTTTTTTAGCCCCATGGGGCGAGAACCCACCCACACAGCTTTTACTTTCATACTGACTGTGCAGAGCACCAGACCCACCTCCCACCCCCCACCCCCCTCCCCTCCCGCTTCAAGCAGAGACATGCTCTAAACAAGGATGTTCGTAAGAGAGTGAAAACGCACGCACAACGCCTAAACAGGCGCCGCATGCCGCTCCCACCGCACCGCAACGCCTCGCTTCACGTCGAAACAAAAAGGGCACCCAAAGAACTCCCTAAACTGTGTTAAGCATGCTTAAGCTACTGCAGCCACAGCTAGCAGCCAGTCAATGAGCTCCACACTGTGCAAGGGCATTTATTCCCTTCCTAAGCAGGATTTAGCCTAGTCTCCATCAGAAAGCATTATGACCGTCCTCTCAAAGGAGAGCAGGCCATATTAATACATGCACACACACACAACCACAGATACAAGGGCCCAAGTTAAGGTGAGCATCTAGAAAAGACACAAAAGTATATTGTATAAGGTATATGGCATATTGATTGTGTTGTTGGTTTGTGAATTTGTGTAGGGGTGGGGGGGGGGCTGATCTGGGATCAGTGCGCATGTCCTCCCTTAACCGACCAAACTAACAGACAGACAGATAGACAGGCAGTGAGACCAGCAGAAGCCTTTTAAATAACCTGCCACTGACTGCAGTCATCCCCTCCCCTTCCCACCCTCCTACGGCAACACACATTCTGACCTACTGGTGAGTCATACCAAGAACAGTACACATTAAAATGTAGGTAAATGGCAGGCGCCTGAAACAGAGCACCGGCCTCACACCGCTGGTAGTAACTAACTCCATTGGCAGCGCATATTAAAATGTAGTTAAATGGCACAGATTTGCATTTCCCCGTACATGTCAAGTGCTCATTGTTGCAAACGCAGACTAAGATCTTTGGGAGCGCGGCCATTATGGCAGCATTAATCTTGATGAAAACAAAAGATGAATTTCGGGCTGAGTGCACTTCCTGATGTCACGTGGCTACAGGTACGTGGGTACAGGTGCAATAACACAATAACTTTTGTGTGCCAAAAAGGGAGAACAGTCAGATAACATAACAGAGAGAGCAGGAAAAAAATAAGGCACCATTCCCCTAAAAGTCTTTAAGTGCTTACCTGCAGTGTTAAGCATGTGTGTTTGTGTGTGTGAGTGTGTTTGAGTGTGCGTAGTGTTGTAAGCAATATGGGACTTCCTGTGCTGTAGCATCTGGGTGTGTATGTATGTGTGTGTGTGTGTGTGAGTGTATGTTAGTGATCTGGTGCAGTTGTGCCTGGGGAGACAGGTGGCCTGCTCAATCTCCTCCCTGTGGGTCCTCCAACTGCCTGCAGCTTGTGTGTGTGTGTGTGTGTGTGTGTGTGTGTGTGTGTGTGTGTGTGTGTGTGTGTGTGTGTGTGTGTGTGCGCGCGCGCATGCACTCCTACTGGGGAAGTAGAGATGGGCAATATGATTTTATGAGGTTTGTTTATTAAAGACTGCTTGCAGCAAGAGGAGAAGTGGCAGCTCTCACCAATAAGCTACATCATGCATGTTTGTCTGTGTGTGCGGTGTGTGTGTGTGTGTGTGTGTGTGTGTGTGTGTGTGTGTGTGTGTGTGTGTGTGGTGGAAGACAGCAGGATGAGGAACTGGTTGCTTTCCTTTGCACTGCAGAGTATATGTGCATCAGAGAGCTAGAGAAACAGAGATAGAGAGAGAGAGTGAGAGCAAGAGAGAGAGAGAGAGTGTGTGTGTGTGTGTGTGTGTGTGTGTGTGACAGAGAGAGAGAAAGGGGGAGACTAAGGCAGGATGTCTGTGTGCATGTGTGGGAGTATCTGTGGGTACACGCCTTCTCTACCTGCTGCTGCTGTGTCTTTTATAGAAATAGACAAGGATGCAGAGGTTGGCAATCTACTGAAGCATGCACACAAACACAAACACGCACACACACAATTTACCTATTACATAACTTTACAACCCAAAACCCACCCTCAATGATGTTACTCAGTGGATAGGCTGGACTGACGCTGCTCAACATATGTGCTCTATAGATGTTCCTCAAGGTAAAGTATTAGCGTTGGGTGCCTGTCAGATTGATATAGTCTACATAGAACACTTCTCCTCTCCTCTCCTCCTCTCACGTTGCTTTTCCAGTGTTCCCCTGTTCTGAAGGCAGGCAGGCAGGAGGGCCATGTTATATAACCTCTATGTGAACATCACTACCAACAGTGCAGAGCGACACAAGGAGGCCAAGTTCCATGCCAACACTCTCTCTCACTCTCTTTTGCTCTTCCTCCATCCATCACCCCCCCCCTCTTTCTTTCTTTCTCCTTTTATTATTTGCTTCATCTCTCTTCATATCTGCCTCCCCCTCTCACTCTCTGCTCAACATTTTTCTTTTACCCCATCTCACTCCTCTCATCATCATCATCTATCTCTCTCACTCTCTCTCTCTGTGTCTCTTTCTCTCTCACTCTCACTCCTTCCCGTTGTTTCTCTCCTTTCCTCTGGTCTTCTTCCATCACATCATACTCAACCTGCTTTTTCCTCCTCCATTGATTCGCTTTCCACCAATATAGAAAACAACACACACACACATATACACACACACACACAGACACGCACACAGGAAGATCCTTCCTTTTGCAGTTGCAGTGCATATGTTCTTGTTGTGCAAAGAAATGGAATTTCCTGACCAGTGTACTTGAACTTGGAAAACACTGCTTTATTTCCCCCCCAACCCGTTGCAACCAACACACAGACACACACACACACACACACACACACGCAAGCACGTACACATACAAATCCTCACGTTCAAGCTGGGCAACATGTAAACAACCAATCAGCCCACAGGAACACTTGGGCCTGTCACATTAGCATTAGTGGTTAACGTCAGTAAATCACCCCTGAAAGAAGGAATCAATCAATTACACTTCCCACACAAGAACTCTGTTTGACCTTCTTAACACCCATACAAACACAAACACACACACACACATATATACACACACACACACACACACACAAAAATGCACCCACCCAAAAGCATTATTTAATGTCGCATACACAAGCACGCAAGCACACAAATGCGTGCGCACGCACACACAAAAAAAACAAAAGCAGCTGCCGTCACCACCCTTCGACAGCTCTCGGTAGTCTCCATTCATCTGGTTATCTTGAGCCACTGCCTCAGTCAGCCACCGACACCCTTGAACGGCAACAGGCACAAAGCCTCCCTCAGCTGATGAGGTCATCACCAGGAGACGTTTCTCATGGCTTACTTTCCATCCCTATCTCAGAAGCAAGGAGGAGCTGTTACGCAACATCTCCCATCAGATTACACACACCACCACCCTCCTCCTGCTCCTCCTACCCAGAATGCACTTCTCGGCAGAGGACAAGGCAGAAGGAAGGCCCTCTGTCTCTGGGATCACCGTGACAACGAGATGAGACGAGGTAAGCCCAGGCATTAGCTCGCTCACAGACAGGGGACAGGGCAGGGACAACGATGCTGCTGACGTAAGCCTCATCAACACAAATAGTCACAGTAGGACAGAAACAGCAACTAGTCCACTTTTACCTCATCTGATTAAAAAACCCCACGTTATCATCATTAACATCTGACAGTAAGGCACATGATTGGCCAGTGAATTTACAACAACTAGAAAATAAAAACAACCTCTTGAAACGACTGAAGGAGAAACTTTTTTTTTTCAAAACAGAAAACGATGTATGCGTATAAAAAGTTGTGCTGGCCATTGAGAAAGTATTTACGAGGCAATAAAAAAAGCTCTCTCCACATGTACCTACACAAAACTTTTTTTTTCCTCATCTATCCAATCTGTCTTTTATTTATTTATTTATTCCTCAGTCTCCCTGTGGTTCTTCTTGCCTTGGTAAACCTTTGAGCCAAAGCATTTTCTTCCCATGACGGTACAGAGCATAACCTTCCCATCGCAACAGGCATGAGCTCATCGGGACGAATCGCAGGCCAAAACATGGTACCTGACCCACTTCTTCAGCAGACAACTTTTCCAAATAAAACGCAAATACAAGAAAGATGCCTTCAGAGAACAACAGCAACTCATGAATCACAGGCTCAGACAAACACTTGTCAGAAGTTAACTACAAAGTCTTCTCAACAAAAACAGACAGATAACACTTAACAGGAACATTTTCCTCCACAAACAGCACACAACACAATCTACAAACACCACCAGTAGAGCTGAACTCTACTGGCTCTACTAGAGTTCCAATAAAACTCGAGTACATTACACACACACACACACACACACACACACACACACACAAACGCAAACACACAAACACACGCATGTATCCACACACAAACTCACAGTACCTGTTAAAACAGAAGGCAATTGTTTCTAGCCCCCGGACAGGCGAGGCGGTTGGAGAGTTGGGAGGCCAGTGAGATTTCCCCCGAGTGCTACGGAGCTTGCCGGGGAACACCTGAAATTCCGGTCAGACGCTCTAACTCACTCGCTCGCTCGCTCGCTCTTTGCACTTGCTTGCTTCCTCTCTCTCGCTCGCTCGCTCTCGTTTGTTCCCTCCCTCTTTGGCTCGCTCAGTCATTCAGTCACTCCCTCCCTCTTGCTCTCTCCCTCCCCCTCACTCACTCAAACACTCTCTCTCTCTCTCTCTCTCTCTCTCCACTCTCTCTTTTTCTCTTTTCACTGTTAGTGTGAAGCTGTCAGCTCTCCACCTGGCTGACAGGAGAAAGAGAAAGAAGACAATGGCCTGGAACACCGTGTGTCTGACCCCACTGTCTCCAGATCTCTCTCTCTCTCACACACACACACACACTTCTTTTTCCTCAGTCTCTTTGTTTTTCTCTCTCCCTCTCAGCCCTCCACTTCACTCTCTCACTTCTGCCACTGAGCTGCCCAGCCCTCTCACTCTCTCTCTCTCTCGCTTTCCCTCAGTGACCCTCAGCTACCTTACACACACACACACACACACACACACACACACACACACACACACACACAGCTTCCCTCCCTCTGTCCCCCTCTCTCTCTCTCTCTTTTTTAAATGCTTGTGCTAAATCAGGGAAAGCCCTCAGTGCCACAGAGCTGAGCTGGCTGGCTTCCCCCTTTCAGCAAAAGGCTTCACCTCCGGAAAGGGACTGGGGAAAAGAAAATAAACAAACAACAACAAAACAACAACAATGCTGACAATGAAACAACGCAGGGCCAGGACGGAAGGGCTAAAAAAAGCACACAGTCCTAATTCCTCTTCCAGCCAAGGGAGCCACGCTCTCACACCCACACACACACACGTTCTCAGCTGACAGCCAAGAGCCACTGTCAACATGAGATTAGGGGCTAACCCAATTGTGGTGCACAACCTCTCACACCCCCACAGAGGCTATAAATACACATTGATCGGACCCAACGCATTGATCCTATCAGCAACGGTGAGAGGAACACGGAACGCAGAACACAGACAAAGGGCGAACGGCGGGACGCAGCAGCGCTGCTGCTACACGGTAGCATGCATGGCAACCTAGCAACACACCCAAACACACACAGACGCACACGCCATACACACAAAGAGGAATTCATGGGAGACATGCAAAGAAAACTAGTCAGATAAACCCTGTTAACACCAGGGACATAACGGTGGACACACACACAAACACAGACACACACACACACACACACACACACACACACACACACACACACACACACACCAGGAAACAGCAGGAGGTTTTGTTTACACCTGCTCTCTGTCTCAGCTGTTCCATGCCTCCAGTCAATCTCATGTGCCTGGTTTCTGGCTGCTCTCTCTCTCTCTCACACACACACACACACACCTCTTCCTCTTTCTCTCTCTCAGTCACACACACCTGGGACACAGTTTGCCATAAACACACACACCCACACATGAAACAGTCATACACTCACAAAGGACAAGCAACTGAAAGTGTGTGAACACACACACAAACACACACACACACACCTTTTTTATTGCATTCAACACCTGAGCCTTGCACAGTCATAATTCAGAAATTCAAAAAGAGAATGTGAATTCTCAGGGGCACAGAGGCACACACACATACACACACACACACACAGACGGCAGCCAACATAAACACACAAACACACAAACACAGGGAAAAAAGCACTTTTGCCTATTAAGGATTTAATGGTGGTCCTTGGGCATCCTGTCAGTTTATAGCCCCAGTAGCCTCCGGGACATTTAACTACAAGAGCTCTGAGACGATCTCTACCTCTACTCTGTTTAAAATTTGGAGAGAGAGAGAGACGGAAAGGAGGGAAAGAGAAAAAGACTGAAAGAGGGAGATGAAACAAATGGGAAGTAAAGAGAGAGAGAGGGATGAAAGAAAGAATCAAACTTTCACAGCATTGGTAAGGTAAGGAAAACTACGGACAATAGCAACAATAATGATAACACCACAGTGTCAACAAAAACTGCAACCACCATCACCGCCACCACTGCTATGACAACAAAAGTCAGGCAGAGATGAGAGTCTGGCTGGCAGTCTCCCTTGAGGAAGTATACACAGACACACACACACACACACACACACCACACATACACACACGCAGAGCACCTCTCCCATGGCAACAGCAGGAGGCAGAAGGAAGAGCCAGCCCACACGTTATGCAAGAGGATGAGGCTCTGCCAGTATCCCCAGCACCACCTCCACCACCACCCCCAACACTCCCACCCACATCCGCCAGGGCTCCCACCACCCCACCCCCCTGTTATCCCTCTCTCTACTCTCTATTTTCACCCTCTTTCTCTGTGTCTCTTTTCCCCTCTCTTGCTCATCCTGTCTTTACTGGCCTCACTCTGTTCTTCATCATGTATCTCCCTCCTCATCCTCTCTTCCTCCCTCATCTCTCTCTTTTTTATTTTCCTCCTGCGGCTCACGGCATGATGTCCTGATGTGGCTCTGATGCAGCCTTAGTAGGTTCAAAATGGTTTCCGATGCAGCCTAAGTAGGGCTCAATGCTAGCTCAGGCATGTAAGTATGGTCCAAAGTATGGTCCAGGCAAGTATGGTCCAAAACTGTCTGATGCAGCCTTGGTAGGGTCCATTTCTGGTTCAGATGCGGCCTTAGTAGGGCTCAAATCTGGCTCAACATGCAGCCTTGACAGGGCTCAAAGCTTACTCTAAAGGAGCCTTGATCTCTCTGATTTGCAGTATTAAGCCTCACATTTGGTTCTGATGTGGCTTTAAAGGTCTTTAAATCTAGTCCTGATGATGCCTTGATAGGATTCAAATCTGTTTTTGATGCAGCCTTAAATGGAAATTCTGATGCATTTCTACTCATAAGCCTACTGTCTGACATCACTGAGTGCTGTCAGTAACAAAAAGAACACACACCAAATAGTGAAACAGCAGTTCTGGGCAGATCTGGGTTTCATGTAGCCTTTATAAAAGAGCTGAGTTCTGGTTTCAAACCGGCTCTGTTCTGGGTCTGACTTGTGCCTGATGTGGCTCCGATGTAGCACGGTGCTGGCAAGGGGAGTGACTCAGTTCCAGCCTAGGAGTGCGTCCCTGGCTCCTCTTGGATGATATCGTAATCTAGTCCATCTCACGTCCTCCCTACTCTGATGAGGCCTTCAGAGTTCACTCGTTTGTCACAGCGCCTGTCCTCCCCTGCTGTCTCTGCTGGCCCACTCATTCATCCCTCTCTCCATCTCTTCCTCCCTCTATCCTTCTCCTCCCTCCTTCTATACTTCTCCTTTTTCTTTCCTGCTATCCCTCCCGCCGCCTCCTCCATCTCTTCTCTCTCTCTCCCTCGATCCCTTCCCTCTACCCTTCATATTTCTCTCTCTCTCTCCCTTTCTCTCCCATCCCTCTTAGGCCCCCTCCTCTCTCTGCCTCCATCCCTTCCTCTATTATCCTGGTGACCATCTTGTGTGTGTGTGTGTTTGGACCATATGGGTTGCTGTTGTCAACTCATGCTTATGTAAACATGCATGTAGGCACATAAAGGCACACACATACACAAGCACGAACGCACACAAAAACTCACACACAGACACAAACACAAATGCAGAGACTATACAAATGAGCACAAACACATGGTGCAAACACACCTAAACACATACTAGAACACGAGCACACACACACCTACACATGCACACGTAAACACACACACACACACACCTAAACACAAGTGCAAACGCACCTAAACACAAACCCCAACACAGAGACATACACACACATAAACAGACACTTAATCGTCACAGCACAGACCCTGAATATAACCAGGCATCTGAAGAGTAGGGAACCCACTTAACAATAACCTCACTCACAAATAATCATCCTGCACCTCATGTGCTTACCTGCATGTGTGTGTGTGTGTGGTGTTCGTGTGTGTGAGTGTGTGAGTCTGTGTGTTCACAGTTCAAACAGGCAGCACTCAAAACAATTACCTTTATTTTCCAATCATTTATTTGGCCTTAATGCAAAGCTAATTGCAGTGCACTTGTGCATTTGAGTGAGTGAGTAAGAACCTGGGGAATCAAAGCCATTGACCTTCCAGCTTTTAGCACCCTGTTGCTCCATTCCCACAAGAAGAGCAACATTTGTTGTTTGCGATAAGGCTCTACCATGCTACAGACCTTATCAGTAAACAGACCGCAGAGCTATAGGCTGCTATCAATTAGCTTTTTGCTTGTCTTGGCATTGTGGGTGTTTTTAAGGTCTGTGTCAACACGGGCAATAAATGCTTTTCTTTTCTCTGTTAGTCTGGTTTACCAAAGTCTTCCCCAGCAAATACACAGACCCGTGAAATGCTATCTGGCCTATGTGTATCTTTCTATTTATGTCTGTGTGCATATGCAAGAGAAGTCTGTGTGTGTGTGTGTGTGTGTGTGTGTCTTTTGTCTAAACACAGGCAGAACATGTCTGAGTATTTTGTATTTTTCATGAGTGTCTGTTCAAGTGGGTCTTCATCTTCATCACACTTTTGTATATACATCACCCGTGTATGCGTGTCCACATCACATGACCAATCCCATTGAATTTTTATTCACCATAACATCACAATATGTCTAATGACACTTTCCAAAGCCCACTACAAACATGAATCTTGATCCCTCTCTCTGTGTTTGTGTGTGTGTGTGTGTGTGTGTGTGTGTGTGTGTGTGTGTGTGTGTGTGAGTGAGAGAGAGAGAGAGAGAGAGATGTATGTGAGTGTGTGAGTGTTTGTGTGTGTTTTCCTGAGAATGGAGCTTCCAGTTACCGCCCACAGGCTTGCATGCTCACTTTACTGCCGTCATTCCTCCATTCAGTTTATTTTTGACTATGGTCAGGGAGCACTGGCTCGCGGTGCAGAGGGGGTGGACAGTGTCTTCTGTGGTATGTGTGTGTGTGTGTGTCTGAGAGACAGACAGACAAAAACAGAATATATGTGTGTGTGTGTGTGTGTAAGTGCGTGTGTGAGGGTGTTTGTCTTACTGTGCATTTGTGTTTCACCGTGTGATAAAAACAAACCCTGGGGAGCTGCACATATGTGCACTGCATACTTGAGTGGGACACACTGCATGAGTGTGTATGTCTAAGTGTGTGTGTATGTGCATTTGGGCACACACATTTTATGCATGCAGCAGCCTTCTGAGCAGGATGTGGGGAGTTGAGGTATGACTAAGACTAGGCCCCTTTAAAAAGCCCTGTGTATGTGTGTGTGCGCATGTTGAGAGAGACAGAGAGAAAGAAAGAGAGAGAGAGACAGAGAGAGAGAGAGAGAGAGAGAGAACTGCAACACGCGGGGATATCCTCGCTAAACAAGCTGCTATGAAGCCACAAGTGAGCCCAGTCTAAAACCCAAGCCACCAGCAAAAGGTCTTCCTTTTTGAACAGAGCTACGGCCAGCACCCTCCAGCATGTAACTCTGCACATAAACCAACACACCCCCTGCTAGCAACTAGCGTATCGCCACAATATTGCAGCTCAGATCTGAAAGCATGGAACAAACTGACTGCCAAGAACAAGATTGTTTGCTGATAAAAACTTCCACCTTTGTTCGACTCGAAATTCTGAAGCACGTTTGGCAACTTTAAAAAAACAAAACAAACAGTGACTTGACGGGCAGCGTATAACGCAATCAGTGTATTTAAGACTACAGTGCTAAGGTGATGCAACTGTAACAAACCAGAAAAAAAGAACAGAAAAGAAGAGAGAGAGAGAGAGAGAGAGAAACAAGTGTGTCAAAACAGCAGGGTGAAGTCGGGGAGTTCGTCGGAACTCATGACGCTGTTCAGGCAAGAGGAAGTGGGCCACAGACGGAATGAAAGACGTTTGCGTGTGCATCTCTGCTGCTGGCTGCTCTTGGTGCTGCGTGCTCCTTCTGCTTTCTGCTGCTGCACTTTCAGTTTGATGTGTGTGTGTGTGTGTGTGTGTGTGTGTGTGTGTGTGAGTGTGTCAGCTCTAGCAGCTCATCATAGTCTCATACAGCTGGGATATGACAACAGCAAACACGTACACACACACACACACTTCACCTGAATTTTACACATGCACACAGAACAGAAAAACACATCCAGCTCATTTCCGTTTTGCCCACACACACAATCATATTTAGGTATCATATACACTTCACTTGAACATACAGTTCACTTTTGCTTCATCTGAACACACACACACACAAATACAAACACACACTCACAGGGTGCATTTTACGCCTCCAAAATTTCCATTTCAACCTATGGTGCATCTTGTACAGCAGCTCTGCTTGAGAGCATTAATGTGAACCTATGGCCCAATTCCTTTTGCTGTACAGTATACGCACAACTATTCACTTCCTAGTTTCTTGCTGCCTTTAAAATGACCTGCAACTGATGGTGAATTCCTGTAAGTCACAGATCTGAGGTCAAGCACTGGTTACAAAATCTCAGTCTCAAACTTCTCAGAAAGTGCATTTAAATGGGAGAGTGCTTCTGTAAATGAAATAATATAGGACTCTATAAACTTTTATGAATATCAGTGTGAATTATTTAGTAGTAACTGTTAGACTCCAAGACAATTAAAAGAAGCACAACAAACGGATTCAAAAATAAAGGTCTGTGTGTGTGTGTGTGTGTGAGTGTGTGTGTGTGTTTGTGTGTTTCTATACCAATGTGCAGGTGTGAGACAAAGAGGTCCACAGCTTCCACAGTCTAGCCTATATCTGTGCGCATACAGAAACGTGTAACACCCTTATGGAGAATCTGAGTCACAACAACCTCATATAATGTGCTGCAGCAGCAGCCATATTCACTGCCACTGCCACAGACAGACACACACACACACACACACACACACAAACACACTCTGCCCGGAGACAGCTGTTAAATACATGAGTTCCTGCGAGCAGCTAGGTTTAAACTGTAAAAGGGGGTGAAAAAAGAATCTCTGAATGGAAAGATGAAAACATTCCAGCCCAGGAGGAGAGGAAAAAGAAGAGGAAAAAGAGGGGAGATCTGTATCAGTGGGGTGGGCTGGAAGAGCCTGTGTGTGTGTGTGTGTGTGTGTGTGTGTGTGTGTGTGTGTGTGTGTGCTGGACCCTATCAGGCAGGCCTGGGAGAGTATATCATTGAGAGAGACAGCTCAGCTATTCTTCAGAGGCGTGAATGAGTGCACTCCCCGTCAAAGAGAGAAAATGGGGAAACACAACGCAAAGGCTTGCTTTAGTGACACACAATCTCCTGCCACTCCTAGTCACTCACACACTCACACACACACACACACACACACACACACACACACACACACACACACACACACACACACTTGGCTTATCTACTATCTTACATGGCACAAACACAAACATACCAACAGTCCTCACAAAGGTTTGTTAGCATAAGTGTTCACACACACACACACACACACAAAGACACACTCACACAGACACACACACACACACTAAACCACTGCTCCTTTCCTTTCCTCCTTTCCATGCCACTCAAACTGAACTGACGATACTGTTGCTCACACCCTGATTTTTCCTCCTTCTCCCCTTCTCTGTCTCGCTCTCCCTCTCTCCTCATCCCATCTTTTGAGTGACTTCAGACAGGGGCCCCCCGCTGTATGTCCACTGCCGCATGAAATCATCCAACTTCCCTCCGTCCCACTCAATCTCTTTCTCCCAACCTTGTTCTCTATCCCTTCTTTTTCTGTTTTTGGAGCTTTCTTCTCACCATTCTTGCCTCTCTCTCTCTTTCTTTGCTTCCTATCCCTCTCTCTTTCTCTCCCTCTGATATGAGTCCAGCAGTGGGACACAAGGAACAGCACCTGCAGATAAAGACTCGTGCTGTTCTGTTTCCCTGGCAACAACTACACTCTGCTCCGCTTGTGCAAACCATTAAGCACTGCCAGCTCTGCCCTCGCAAACACACACACACACACACACACACACACACACACACACACACACCATATAAGGGCTTCCATGCTATCTTAGCATATGTCACATATTTGTATCCAGATTTACATTTTTGTTGTTGTTGTTGTTGTTGTTATCATTTTTGTTTTCTTGTAGCTACAACCAATTAGCTCTCTATGTTTCCTCGCATCCTTAAAAACCGCCCCCTTGGGGCAGCACAGCAGAGAGACACATTACAACAGAGAAGCGCTCCATGGTGCGCCATTCTAAAAATAACGCCTGCTCGACGCTCCAAGACGCTTGCGGTGCTACATATGGGTCTGCAAGTGCCGCGCTGTGATGTGCCCGGGCCACGAGAGCCTGATGGAATCTCCACTGCCATCGACGTGGACAAGCAAAGTCCTTCTGTAGTTTGTAGTTGGTCACGAACCATTTATCCATAGTTATAAGGCATGATTCAAACTATATTACCCATCTTCTGTAACCAAAGACGACAATATTCCAAGTGTCTTTATTTAATATTTTTTTTTAATTGCAGGAATAGAGATGCTTTGTGTGCAAGGTCTAACTTTTAAATGTCTAAATGTCATTTAAACTTTGCTGTGAGGCAATTTTTTTAAGGGTGTGGAGGTGTGGTTTATTCATTTATGTTTATTGCATTTAGCAGATGCTTTGGTTCAAAATGACTTACAGAATATAAACAGCACATAGGCAATTCAAAAAATAATATAAAAAGCCAACAATAACATTAAGCATATCTGTTAATAGTTATGTGACAACAAGAGCACAAGCAGAAAAAGAGCCTCTGCTTGCTTTATTTTCCTCTTAGGACAGGTCACTTCAGACAAGATTGGCAGCCATCATCCATCTCAGAGCGCAGTTTGAAAGAGCTTAGGACTGATGGGTAATGAGGTAAGTGTCTTGTGGCACGTTCCTCTCTCTGAGCTGTGAATGCTTAATAAATGAGGTGGCAAAACAGGAAAAGCCAATAGCCAATCACTGAAAGGACTGTAAGGCGTGTTGTGTGTCTGTGTGTCTGCGTATGTCTGTCTGTGTGTGGGTATGTCAAAGGAAGTACACAGCAAGCTGTTAGCACCCAACACCACCAGTGTTCAACCGCCTGGAAACACATACAGTACATACGAACACTCACCCACCAACACACACACACACACACACACACACACACAAACACAGAGTCAGATGGTCAGAGCGGCTGGTGACAGCAAGGTGGGGAGACAGGCAGTATGGCGGCAGAGAGGTGGCCTGGAAAGCTGGAGTGAAAAGAGGGTGTGGAATCCTCTCCTCTCTTCACTTCTTTTCTCTCCTCTCCACTCCTACCCTCCCTTTTCTTTTCTCTCCTCTCCTCCTCTCATGTTTCCAATCTCCTCTCTTCCCCCTCTCCCATCTCGTTTCCTCTCCTCTCCTCTTTTCTTCTTCTGTTCCCCCTCTCCCTTTCCTTTCCTTTCCTCTCCTCTCCTGTTTGTTCTCTCCTTTCTACTCCTGCCCCCTTTTCTTCCTTTTCTTCTCTTAAACCATGTCTTTTTCTCCTCTCCCGTTTTCTCTCCCTTCTCCTATTTTCCTTCTCTCCTCTCCACCCCCCTCTCCTCTCTGCAGCCTGACTCATCTATACGACCACCAGCTTCAGGGTTGGGACCGTTAACAAGGCAGCCAAGTGAGGGGAACAGGCTTTCCAATGAGCACCAGGTGGAACACACACACACACACACACACACAGATGAACAAGCATACACCCAAATGCAAGCACACACTAAAAATATAAGCATTTTACCAAAGAAAAAAATAGAATTTAATTTCCCATGCATCTGTTACTTCCTCCGTCATGGGCCAGATACATGCAGATATACACCTACACAAAAAAGAGAATCACACACACACTGTCATATGGGCCAGACACACGCACATACAGAGAGAGAGAGAGAGAGAGAGAAACACACACACAGACACACACACACACACAGACACACACATATATATATATGGCGTATATAGGTCCCTTGCTGCCTAAAACAGGTGGGAGGTGTTAGTGCTGGATTAGTCATCATCATCTGATAAGCAGGCAGAGCTTGACAGATATTCAAAATGAAAGTCTGAGCTGCGGAGATCTGGGCGGACGAGTCAACGGGTGGGTGGAGGGGAGAAGAGAGAAACAGCAGAGAGAATAGAAAAGACATAAGGTGGGAAAGAAAGACAGAAGAAAAAGGGGGTAGAGAATTAAGAGAGAGAAAGAGAGAAGGGGAGGGATGGAAAGTGACAAAGAGAAAAAAGATGTTAAGAAAAATGAAGCAAAGAAAAGACGAAAACAAGAGTGCAAGATCCTCTGTTTCCCAAGAGACACTGGGCTGTAGGCCAAGGTCAAAGGTCAAGAGGTTCCCTGCCCACAATCCTCAGCACCAACCTTCAACTACCTCTATGCCCAGCCCAGCTCAGCTAGCATAATAGCATTTCCTGAATGGAGATCTATGGGGGATACTCTGCCCCACAAATCTATTTGCCCCTCTGGGCAATAGACAGCCAACACAGACCTAGGCACGCACCCACTCACTCACTCACTCACACACTCTCTCTCTCTCTGTCTCTCTGTGTGTGTGTGTGTGTGTGTGTGTGTGTGTGTGTGATAAAAACAAAGAGGATTGCTGGGAAGGCGCAGAACACCATGTGTTTAAAACTGTACAAAAAACAAACTGTTAAAAAGCTGTGTGTGCCTGTGAGGAAGAGACTGGGAGAGCGCTGCTCAATTTAAAGCCTCTTTATGGCCAAACACAGAGAGCGGCTGTAAGCATGCTGCCAGACTAAACTGCGCTCCCAGAGGGTGAAAATGAACATATGCACACAAACAGAGAAAGAGGAAGAGAAAAGAGAGAGAGAGACAGGGAGAAAGAGAGACAGTGATCAGCCACTTTTGTTCTGCATTCTCTTCATTTTTTAATGCATATCCACCATAAACCTATTTTTATTTACCCTTTCCTTCCGTCTTGCTCTTTCTCTCTTTCATTCTCTCCCTCTCTATACTTCTATCTCCTCTCTTTCTCTCTCGCTTTCCCTTTCTCCCTCTCACCCCCTCTCTCTCCCTCCTTCTCTCTCTCTCACTCAGTAAAAATGTTTCTCTGAGGTTAGCTCAGAGTGAAGAAGGCAGCCCTTGAACCTGTTTCGGCCCGTCTGTTGTAGTTACAGTTGCTAAAACGCAGGGTTACTCCTGTCGCTGGGAGAGAGGTTCCCTTTGTGTGAATCTCTGTGCTTTCACACACACTTTAATTTGACGCTGCACAACGGAAAGACTGGTTGGGCTACATAAGCATGACACAACATGTAAAAATCCACACACTTGGATGCAGTCTGTTAACTCTTGCTATGCCTTGTGCCATAATTACAACAATGCATAGTCACTAACTGAAAAAATAACACTAAATGATGTGTTATGTATTTTGTTTCTTAGTCTATCAAAAAAAGTACTCCACAGAATTTAAAAAAAAAAGAGTACATTATGGAGAATACATTAGAGATTTATATATATATATATATATATATATATATACACACACACACACACTTTTTTTAATGTGTATTTTAAAGTGTGTGTCTTTCAACACAACTCCAGTCAGCCTTATGACTGAGCGTTTTATCCAGTAATGCCCAAGGCTCAGCTGGCATTCACACGGTCATAGAGCAGATAGTGGAAGAGTTGGTGTGCATGTGTGTTTATGTACATGTGTTTGTGTGTGGAGGGTGACAGCAAGAGTCTCGCCCTGACCCTGACACAACCCGCGCATTTGTGACCCGCTGGGTCACGGGCTGCGGCAGGTGTCAGCATGAGAGGAGGAAGGCTGGAGGGAGAGTATAGCATGGGAGAGCATAGGGTGTCTTCATGTCAGTGGGGTAAAGGGAAGGGAAGGGAAATGTGGGCCTTGAGTTTGACAAGCCTGACACAGGCCTGCTACAGACAGGAACTCATGCACCGACCCGTTGGGGCATAGTAACCCAACCAGCCCGTATCTCCATCTCTCTCTTGCCTCGACCCGGCCTGGACATGTATGCTTTAGGCCCAGGAGGGGCACTGATGGGAGGCCAACCCCTCTTTAAAGGCCATGGACGACCTGCCGTGAAACACAGTCAAATGCCGGCGCTGTGACTCACAGACAGAAGCCACCTGAAGCTGGGATGTAAAAGCAAGGCCCCACAAAGAACAGCTAAACCAAACAAAACAAAGACAGAACCAAGTTAGAACTAAGTCAAACCTAATTTCAAGTTAAACTAAGTTTAACTAAGAAATTTTCACTTCATGATGTCTGTACATCTACTCCAAGATAGTCAAGGGTGCTTCCCAAGAAGTTACAGATAAAACGAATCATAAATGATGAAATGGGGAATCTGACACACACACCTAACACACACACCTAACACACACACCCTTGAGTTTTATCTATCTAGCCTATCCGTTTGTCAGCAGGTTACTGTGTCTTACATCAGAGGGCGAAGAGATTGCTCAAGTCGCTCTCTGCCCTCTGCTGAGTGAAAGAGCCAGACGAGGTCTCCTGGTTGCTCATTAACCAGTCATGGTTGTCACACAGTCTGAACACAACCGGCCTCCCTGGTCAAACATTCACCGTTCAGTCATCTCACATGGAACATAGAGGGCCTAGTCACTGAGGTTCTCCTTTAAGTTCCTCTGGGAGGTCTAAATAGGCTGCCAGCTGGGAGGGGAAAAAGGAACTTTTTCAGTTGCCGAGTTCCTCGCCTGACCCTCTGCAAGTGACCTGCAAGGGGAGCGAAGATTGAAAAAAGAGGGGAGGTTGGAATTTTTTTTTTTTTAAGGCAGTGTGGAAAAATCGCAGCAGGAGATCCTTAATTTAAAGAGAGGTATGCAACACAGCCCCTGTAAAAAAAACAACACATGCCCGACGAGCCAGGGCACTTTTCAGGCTACAATAAAACCAGGAGGGGGCAGAGAGAGAAAGAATGAGGGAGAAAGAGGGAGACAGAGAGAGAGAAAGAAAGAGGGAGAGAGAGAGAAGAAGTCAGTCTATGTTGCTCACTGACCTGGATTCTTGGTGCCAAAAAAGGCTGTCTTTCACTAACTTACCGAGTCACTTTCTTCCCATTGCCCCATCAAAAAGTCTTCATTAGTGTAGCAGTGATTCATTGAAGCTCTCATTAATTTATCTACAAACTAAGAGTTCAAAGGGTGCAAAAGCATAAATTCACATCTGACACAGGTCATAGAGACATGCATCATTCTGTGGGGACTGTTACATACATTTCAGGAAAGCTGCTTTTTCAATTAGGGCAGTTTTAAAAAATAAGGCTAATCAATGACGTGAGCATTGACTCAACCCCAGGTATGACAATTGTGTATTTGGGTGATTTTTTTTTTTTAATTCTGTGCGATGCCGTTGTCTTATGTGTGGTCTCTGTCTGTAATGTCCAAGTGTGATGATGTTCTTGCTATTGTTTTCTTATGTGTATTGATAGCAGAGTCTGTACTGTCTTAGTAAAATGTTGTTGTTGTTGTAGTAGCAGAAAAAGTACTGTGTTGCTAAATCTTGTACAGGATTTCTTCTGTACATCGCCCATGTTAAATATACTAATAATCTAAATTAATCATGGCTTGCTAACTAAGCCACAACCTTAAATTCCCCACAGTAGCTTTTTTTAGCTAATGTTAGCTTCGGACAGACACTTACTGATGTGTTACATAACCTGCTGTATGATCAGACCTACTAATCAATCCATATTTGTGTATTCCTTTTATGTATTTTCTTTTCTGGTTGGAAAGTGGAAAACTTAATGTTTCAGGAAAGAATCCCAGGTATCATAATGAAAAGTGACAACAACAACAAAAACCCAAACAGAAACACTAAAACCACACAGAAAATCCCCTTGACTAATTACAAAGCTCCATGAGGCTTTTTTCCCCTATGGCTGTAAACCTAATGTTTTGGAAAAAATAACCGAGAGCACAGGGAGAGAGACTTGAGGAAAAGGAAGCAATCACACGTGTATATGTGTATGTGTGTGTGTGTGTGTGTGTGTGTGTGTGTGTGTGTGAGTGAGAGAAAGCTCAAGAGCCAACTAATCTCCAAAACTTCACTGACATGAAGTACGGATGTTTTATACCTGCCCTGTTGGTCACAGCATACACCAATGGAACTTTCCAATGACCGATTCACTCACACGCACAAACACACACACACACACCTCACACACACACACACAAACACTCTGCTCTACTGTGCTTTGTTTGACTTCTTAAACGATGGGAAAATACCAACTGTAAAAGAAAAATAAATAAAAAACTAAAGCCTCTTAGCACTGATGGGTGTGTGAGTTGGGGTGAGTTAAGTTGATCTGAATGGATCACAGGTCCTTGTGAGGCTGTGTGGTGGTGGCGGTACTGGTGGTGGTGACGCAGGTCTACTGACAGAGATAGGAGACAGGGTGTTGAGCTGACAGGCTCACTGATGCACTCGGGCCAGCGGCCCAGAAGAGTTCTCTCAAAGCTTAGAGACCAGCTGTTTGAGAAAAGTAAACACAAGACTCAGAAGAGAGATGGGGGGGTGGATAGGAGGGGGTGGGTCCACACTTCCTGCCCGTTTGCCCGCAAACTGCGTCACAGGAGCATTCCTAAGTCACGAGATGTGAGACACACACACACACACACACACACACACACATTTCTACCTTGCAAACCTTAACCTGCATCCATACTGAAGAGAAGACGCTTAATAAATGTTCTTTGTACCCATGACAGGCTATGACAGACAGGCAGGGAGGGAGGGCCTGGAACACCATTTTATGACATACAGGGAGGTTCCATACTCTGGAACACTGGTAGCCATGGCATCGATACACAAGCAGGCAACAAAGAAAGAGAGGGAACTTAGGTTCAGAGAGAGAGAAAAACAACACATAACCAACTACACCACTGTGCTACACTACCCATCAAAAGAACAAAGGTCCATTCACAACCTTGCCATGTCCTGTGCATTTACTTTGTGTGTAACACACAGTTAAAACGTCACTGCATTAATTTGTGTTACATACCATAAATATGTTGTCAGTGTTAATTGTGTTTTGTTTCCAGAAGGGGGCTGGTCTGAAAACATTCCAAGAATTTTGCTGGTATGTCATGTCATTGATGGGGGGGGGCATTGAGAGTTATCACCATTATTAAAACAATATAACAAATTAATAAAAAACAGCACATATTATTGTGGCTCAATTGCTGAAAACAAATGACCTCCAGACCTGAAGAAAATTATGCAAAGAAAGTTATAGACATGAGAGACCAGATAACCACTAAATTCTTCACAATTTTTTTTTTCAAGTTACTTCCTAGTGAAAATATTTGGCATGCCCAACTCAAACACAGAAGCCTGAGGAATGTATGCATGAATCTGAAATCGGATATGAAACATCACCAGACAACAGAAATCTCAACATACAATACATCTCAACAGCAAGAAGCTGAGAGCAACAGCATACCTTCACAGTATCTGTTGTGATACCTATTTAAATATACCTGTAGTTCATAAGAATTAAAACACATCCTTCTCAGCCAAATCTGTTGGCACCTGACCAGTAGATAAACATGTCTGAGCAACACGTCTCCCTGCGTTAGTTCCCTTTGCTGACTCCTAAGGAATAAAACCCAGCTGTGCCTCAAATCTTCTGTTCCCCATCTCCTTCACTCTACCTCTCTACCTGTCCAACGTCATTCCCATCTCCGCCAAAGACTGCGACTGCACCTGCTGACACTCCGGAACATCAAAGCCAGGGCAGTGATGAGCCACTCCACTTTTTATGTTATTTCTTTTCTTTTCTTTTCTTTTCTTACTTTTGCTTGGCGTGGCTTTGCTTACCTTTCAGGTTTTTGGGGTGATTTTGCTTGGTGCGCGGCATTTTTTTTCTTTTTTTTCTTTTTTCCTTAACTCCCCCCACCCCGGGATCTTCTTCAGCCACTCATGGTCCAGAGACAGACGCAGAATGCTGAAAGAGAGCTGGGTGGGGAGCACGTGCAGGTGTGGAAGGTGAAGGCGTCACAGAGCAGGAGCGAGACGGTGGGAGAGCCTAAACTCCACACGAGAGGGGCAGACGTAGGCTAGTTCATCTGCGGCAAAAGACAGAAGATACATGCGGGTGAAAAAAAAGACACAGAACCCCAGATCCCATGCTAACAAAATGCATTTTGACTTTTGTCAGACCCAGTTATCTTATATGGTGTGTGTGCTATGAGACACAACAAAACAATTCTTCCTAAAAGCCTCAGTCCAATTTCTGCATCAATTAGTCCCTCGTGGCCCAATCATATCACACAGCTGTGTGTCAGTGCGTTTTGACAAGGCAGTCAGTGACCACCCATTCCACACAGTGACACTCTAACACACACATATAAGGCCACAGGAGCAGGTTGTAATCTCCCCCAGGCTACTGCTTTAGGTGGGGCATCTGCTTTGACGTCTGTGGGCAGGTTGAACACCTCTCTGCCCCCATGGCATTCTGACGGCAGGATGGTGATGGAGGGTCTGTGCCATACAATGCCCTCCTGCGTGTGCCAAGCTGTCGGCGCTTCGGTGGGCACCAAGCCGGCTGAAGGACGGCTCCAGGGGCTGGCAGACTGATTTCTATCTATTGCACCGCATTTACGACATCTAAATTCACAGGAGCTATGCAAACACTGACTAGAGAGCTGGATCATGAATGACCGCAATCCTGCTATCTGCAGTCAGAGACCTTTTGTTGTATTGCTTCTCTAATGCCCTTTTCATACGCCACGGGGTGACAACTAATTATAGTTCCTATGCAAATTGTCAGGGTGCGAAAAACAACAGCGAGCAGAGAAGGGGAAAGACTGGTGTTAAATGTTACCCTAACCTCAACCTTTACTCAAACACAGCCACGGAAAATGTATAGCTCACTCAGTTCAGGGCGAGATGAAAGAGCATGCTACAGCACACTGCCTGTTCTCAGTTCAACCACCTACACCCTACACTTCAGCAGAACCCAGCTTAGGTTTCAATGCAGCTCCACTGTCTGACAGCATCTGATCAAGGTTGCATGAAACTGCCACACCGTACTGTTATGCATGCTCTGTTACACATTTTTGAGTTTAATGATAAATTTAACCTCAGAAAGTAGCCCATGTTGCAGCAGCCGCAGCAATGTGCTTAGTGGTGCGCGCGGCCCCTCTCGTTTTCCACGGGCTCCCCAGCAATGTTTCGTTTGGCCACATTACATAACACTTACTACAACTCAAAGATTCTTAACCATGCAGCGGTACATGTGCACGGAGGGCTACGGCAATGACATCATCTCAATGTGGACTCGGTATCAACGCACACAGCGCATGCACCAGGTCGCGAGGACGACGAAAGTCACCGAATGAAATACGCTAAGACAAACACTATCGGCCACGTCCTTTTCCATGTAAACCTTACATATGTGACGCACCACATGCATTCTGCATAGAGCACAAAGACGGCATATGAGACGCATCGAGATGCGTCGCACACCGAATTGTTCAGTTATCACAGGATGTGTCGCGTATCCTTACATTGACATTCATTAAGACGGTCACTGCCTACCTGTCGATGCACTACTAAGGGTCCCTTTTGACAGCTTGTCTTGTACCACCAGAACAATGGGTCACTGGACGTTTTCCATGCCCATCCCTCCTCAGTGTGCCTGGATGTCCTTTTTAAATAAATGTCACTGGTTTAGAAGAAGTTTTGAGCATGTAGGCTAGCATACCAGTTGCAAATACAGCTGCCAGTTTCCACGTGTTGGATAGTTAGCCTACAAACTATCCGATTCTTTGGGGCTAATAGGAGTAATTGCAGGTTGACGCGAAACAAGGTGTGGAAATTGCGTATTCCTCAGTACAGACACATGAGTGCGCGCAAACAGAGGGAGGAGCCGGGGAAAACCCCTTGGAATCTGCAACAGGACTCGGAAGGGCACTTCCCTAATTTGTCAAATTATGCCGAACTACAGGCTACCTAACCATTTGAACCTCTCACCTATAATTATCCGACTTGTCTGGAACGCCACGTTTATATATTACGACCCGAACACTTCACCTACCTGTCGAGTGTCGCTTCTGAGGTAAAGCTCTATTGCGGACTTCATAAACATTACAGACACACACTCGACCACACCACACCACACTACATTAGAATGCAGCAGACGTCTACTCCAAAACATTGCGAGAGGCAACCGCAAAAACACGGAGTGGCTCAACCTCTCTGTGTAAACATTCTCCATAACAACTGCGGTTTCCCGCATGAAATCCTCTTCATGTCCAGGGATATTCTAAGAAAGATTAATGGACTGTAACGCGTCCCCTGTGGCTAATACATTGATAAAACTAGCCCTTGCTTGCTACATCATGGTCCAACAACAACCGTTGCAGCCACACGAACCCCCGACAACCAGCACCGCAGAGCATATTAGCCCATAGTATATGAAGGCAATTGGTGGCTTAACGGTTCAAAATCTAAATCCGTGGGATTATTAATACTTACAAGTGCAGTCTTAGCTGTTGTCAGGGTTTTCCTCTATCTCACACCTTAACGGTAAGGGGGAAAGGTCTGTTTTTTTCTCTCCCCTCTCTCACTTTCTATTGCAGGAAACGGACAGGCCCTCTGACGTCAGCGGGGGTCCCGTCTCCGCCTCTCAACCAGAGGAAACCAACCTAGGGAGGCTTGTGAGGCGCGAAACGACATGTGAGAAATCTTTGTTTATTGCAGCTTGACTTAAATCTCTACACATGCAGAGATTTAACGATTTCTAAATTACAATACTGCATAATTTTATCGAGGTCTAAACGTTAAGTGAACCATGACTGTAAAGTAAATTTAAATGTCGTTGCCCGTGTCTCCCCTTCGGCTTCCCCCCTTCGCGCATAGTTTGGGACTGACGGTTTTCCCGGAGGTTCCTTGTTGTCAGGTCACGTTGTGCCCCTCCGCTACTCGCTGGGCTTTCCCATGCAGCCTATCTCTCAACGCAATGGCGAATCCAATCAAATTGAGACTTTCACTTCGAGTTCATATCCGTTGAAAATCTTTGTGGAAGATTAAGGGAGAATGCAAACGGTTATATAATTTGCTGCGGGAGAACGCATTCGTTTGCACGGCTAGCCTGTACTCTGTACTCATACTGCACGCATCAGGTGACACGCCACATTTACTGCGAAAGTAGCTTGTTTGTGTAAGCTATGTATGCACCTTTTGAATAGCACATACATTTACACAAAACGAACGGTTAGAACATAAGAAAGTGCATCTGCCGCTGATTGCAATATGTGTTTTTTAAACACGTTTTTAAAATATGCAGATATCGGTGTACTAGAAGGTCTATATTTTACAAGCTTCAGCCTGAAATCTGTGTAGAATAGACCAGACTGATTGTCTAACAACCAATGCGATAACATGGCAATTCAACGTAGTCTGTCAGAAGATGAAAAAACCCAACGGTTCAATTCGAACTAGGCCAAATGTTATGTTCATGTTTGTTTGTGAGAGCCTTGCCACCTTGTCAGGCATGTCTTGGTTTTTACATTCACATTGTGTGGGCTGTAACTTGTGCAAATGTGTCAACACAACCGCTTTTGTTCCTGAGTGACATATCACCAACTGAAAAAAGGTCAGTATTTTTACAATGAGACTATAAATAGCCACAGTTCTTTGTCATGGTGACACTGTGCACATCACATAGGTTTCCACTTAAACTTGATGTTGAGAAGTGACTGACAAAATACTATAAAAAGAATATACTGTCTTCTCTTTTCTTTTTCTAGTTGCCTTTTTTATTATTTTCTAACCTATGACGTACGTTGCTCCCCAGAAAAGCCTATGGAGTGTGTCATCCCCGAGGGGTAACAAGGGAAGTGATGTCACAGCACACTGGATGGCATGCAGGGATATTTTTGGATTAACTCTGCGACTGGGGGAGAGCTGTGCCCTCCAATTTGCCTCCGTTCAAATCACCTCTGTGGACATAGCCCCTCAATAACACTACATAGAAGACAGCTAAAGAGAGTGTGTGTGTGTGTTGGGGGGGGGGGTAATTTCATCAAAACCCCCTTATTCTCTTCAGCTTCAGATGTCACATTTTTCTAACCACTCTCTGTCTGTTTTGGAGTGGGTTCATTATCACTAGGAGTGTGCGATGCAGACAGCAGACATGAGGCTGTCACAGAATACACCATCAACATCCAAGCAACATCCTCACAGACCTCATGCATTTTGTGCTCCCTCTCTCAGCTTTCTTCTCCTCTTGTATGACGCACCCTATACCCCCACATCCACCTTCTCCAGGGGTTTCCTTCCACACACAAACACACACACACCTGATGCCAGGGCATGCAGAGGGGAGCGGATAAGCAGACATTTTAAACACAAGTGTGTTTGTGCTCGGCTAAATATAGAGTTTAAATATACGGGGTAAATATTTACACATTCGACGCATTTCTGTCCCTTGAGGCCGCACCCCCACAGGCTTGGTCAAAGCAGGTGATTGGTTGGTTCAGCCTTGGTTTGCTCCCAACACTCAGGCACTCCCGTTCCTGTCTTGCAGTTCCTAGGGAGAGAAGACGTCTGTCAATCATTAAAATGTAAGAAATCCCTCTTATTGTTGGCTAAGTTTTAAGATTCCAGAACATTCCACATGGCATGTTCATGGCACAATATGGTTTGAATCCCAGCTGCCACCATTGTGCCCTTGAGCAAGGCACTCAACCCAAAGTTTCTCTAAGGGAGACTGGCCCTGAACAGTTGATAGTTGACAAATGTAAGTCGTTTTGCATAGAAGCGTCTGCTAAATGCACAAATGTACATGTAATGTAAATGTATACTGTACACATACTGTACCCAAACAAAACAACTCCTCACTTCTGGATAGTGCCATGTCTGATGAATCACTGACGGCCAAGTGTTTTTTTTTTATAAGAGAGAGGCCATTCTTCCCGATAGCATCCCTGAATGTCCTAACGGGATTAAAAAGGGCCCCGGGCAGCAACTCTTATCAGTCAGAAGCTTTGACACAGACATAACTCGGTACAGGTGTACACACAGAGGTGTGTAAAAACTGCAGAACCCACTGATTTTTATCATCTGAAGATGGTCTGACTGGGGCCAAAACGTTTTGCACTTCCCTTCAGCGGGTAGCACTTTGCACTTTGTTTTGTTATTTTCCATAAAAGTATTTACTTTTGCATCAGCAGTAGTAGTGTGTGAGTTCTCTGTTAACTTGAACGCTTGCCCGCCAGGCCTCAATCGGCACATATCATCAGTGGCCAACATACAGTGCACGTTTAGCCATTGTATTGTCCTTACACACACACAAAAATACACATACACTCTCTGCAGCATAGGACTCAACAGTGTTCTCCTAAAGCTAAAAAGAAGCCAAACACCTTGTTCCTCTAAATGCTACATATAGCGCCACCCAAATATTCCTTACCACTACTTTGTCCTGTGATGTTAATGGACTGCTGGCTTCGGCTGGCTATTAATAACCTGGAGGGGGATCAGAAAATGCGACGCAGCTGTCTCTAGAACCATCCGCCCAAGCACAGCAGAAACAATGCCTGCCTCTGTGCAAGCTGAGTGCTAGCCAGTTTAGCCATACCGAGAGAGCGTTGCTGAGAGTAGCTCCTTGTATAACTCAGTGTGCAGTTGTTTTTTTTCCACCCCTCTCCCCATTTTGATAAATGTTAAAAGGTTTGGAAGTCCCCCTGAAGAAACCTAGATGAGGAGGCACTTTTCCTCCAATGCAGGGCTTTTTTTGTCATTGCAGTCTCATTATCATGAGGCATATAACTGAACATTCTCCTGTGAGAAGAACCCCTCCCTTCCCTGTGTCTTTGTGTGTGTGTGTGTTGTTGCTTCCCAGTTTGCTACAGTGAAGGTATGTATTTATGTGGCTTCTGTACAAGTTGTACCATATGTTGATATGTTCAGTCAGTACATCAGTACATCCCCACTGTGACACCGTCAGTCTGAAGCTATATAAACTGTGTTATGCATCTTTCTTGAATATGGTGACACTATAAGGACATTTTAGTTTACTTCAACCTCATGCTAAAATTGTGTAGCATGGTCTATTGCACACAGTGAAATATTTTTTTTATATAATTATTTAGTTACATTTCTAGAGGTAGGTTATTTGAAACATTTTCATCGTTGTCAATAGCAGTTGTTGCACACACACACACACA
Organism: Tenualosa thibaudeaui; assembly: GCA_027481765.1. Lineage (NCBI taxonomy): Eukaryota > Metazoa > Chordata > Actinopteri > Clupeiformes > Clupeidae > Tenualosa > Tenualosa thibaudeaui. The sequence continues at coordinate 6,404,889 of JAIFZK010000011.1, forward strand.
CGTCTGCTGTGACTTTATGTTTTCCACCACAAGTAGGCCATTCCCCTGTAGATGACAGCTCCAGTATTGTGTGTACATGCAGAGCAAACATCGCACATGGTGGATAATTGTCCATGTGTTGAATATGTATGGTGGATCTAATTATACAACCACTTTCATCTGTCAGTGTGTCTGTTTGTGTGCATAACCGTCCAGAACCATTCAGGAAAGCATCACCTCCCAGAGCCTTAAAGCCAGCAGCTTTGTTTACACCGTGCACACTGTATGATATTACATAACTGAGGCTGTTGCCATGGCAACCCTTGACTCCAGGGCCCCTCCCCCCTCAACTGCAAGTCTACCATCTACCCTAGCTTATATGATACAGAGAGGGAGGAGAAGAGGACGGTGTAAGGTTTCAGGAATGAATGACTGTGATTTAAAGCCAGTTTAATAACATGTTCATCTTGAACGCTTAAGTGTTTTATGTTAAGTAGGGGGTGTTGGTTGGGGGTGTTTGGACTCCTCCTGTACATGTTGTATCTCTGACGGTGGAGTCCAGTTGGTGCTGACAAGCATATTTCATTGCCAGTAAACATTGCCTGCTTCACCACCTGAATCTATTGTCACGGTGTGCGTGTTCTTGGAAAACAACTCCTCTAACGACACATTAAAAATGAAGGGTAGAGCCATTTATTACACATACTACAAGCTGTTTCATTGTACTGCGTCCGCTGCAGAAATATCCTCAAGTCTACAGTACTCCTACAATGTATGAGGGCCAATTTGTTTTCCATTCAACCATGACGAGCTTTTTAGAGTTGAAACCACTGAAAAAAACATCTTATGAATTGTGTTGCAACCTTTCAGCAAAAACACAGAGATACTGATGAATTTATTGCGGTAAATGAAATTCAATATTAATGTCAATCTGAAATCCGTTGTAGGGGAAATTACAAAATATTCCTGTAATCCGTGATTTCTTCAGTCAAATACATCAAAGCAAGGGGCAAGCGTGCCTCAAGACGCCATCATATCCGCTCCTGCATTTCTGATTCCTCCATTTCATGCCCTGCCTGATGACGCTGTCTCAGGACACACGTGAAGGTCATGGTCTCTCCTCTCCTGTCATCTATGATGGCTTCCTCACAGACACACATTGCTGGTCTGTTCTGTTCTGGAAGCTTCCATAAGCATCCCCCAACTGCACCAGGGAAAATGTTGCTACTCCTCTGAAACCACAAAGAATGTGCTCTCATATAAACATTGAGAAAGGCAATTGATGAGAGAGATAAACAAAACAAAACATGAAACATTAAAGGAGCCATATGTAAGACATTACTGAAATAACTTCATCAGGGGTTGAGGAATCACATTAGATTCAATTAACGATTAAATATTATCTTTACTGACAACAGTACAGTACAGCCTGTAGATCCACTGCTAAAATTTGCATTTGCAACCCACAAGTCCTGTTTGTGTTTTGGGTTTTTGTTTTGGGTTGTTGCGACACCTAACAATCACACTGCTAGAAAATGGGTTGCCAGTAGCAAATGCCTAGTGCCTTGAATTGAAGGCAGCCATGGATCGTTGGCTTTTATTTACAGAATTGTTAGCTAAGGTAGGCTATGTAGTTAACACTGTTACATCTGTAGAAAATTTGAACAGTGCTAATTTGCTGAGGAAACATACTGTTGCCCAAACAAGACATTTTAAACTCGAGGGAAGGTACTACCATCACAAACTAATTTGCAAACTATCAATTCACTTACATGCACAGCATAGGCTATTTGGAATAACTGATATGGGAATATTCTGGTTAAGCTGTTCTGAACAGCGTATGCTGCCTGTATACCTGCAATATAGGCCTAAAACGTATTGTGTAAACATGAATAAATTGCAAGCTGAGCTGTGAGACGCTTATGAGAAATCCGCAGAAGCTGCAGACTGTGCAGATAAAATTTGCATGTTTATGCCCAGAATGATTAAAAGGGTTAGATCATCCAAAGACAGTTGGCGCCCCTCTACTTCTAAATGCATGCAATAATCACTCAACAACTTCTCACATAGCCTACTGAATATGTGCAGACGTGAAAAAAATAATGATCTGAGGTGCAACACAATAGCTTAATACAGGCGCTTCGCCGTGAATGTTTAGAAGAAATTCGTAACAGGCTCTCGCTATTTAAGAGGGATAGCCTACTCTTATAGCCTATTAACTAATTTTGATGGAAGCCAGAAAGTTTGAAATAAACTGCTGCCGTAGGCATGCTTTTGCTTTCGGTAGTGCGAGTAGCCTGATCTAGTCTTGCATCGACTTGTTAGGTCAGAAAGCCAAGGCATAGTTATACAAACGTGTGTCATCATTGTATTACTAAAACATGACATGGCATATTTTATGGAGTTTAATAGCCTATGGTCCTTGACATGGCAACCCACGTGAAGCTTGTTTTGATCGAGGCTGTGATGCCAGTGTGAAATGCAAGGAGGAGCGATCTTACATATAGTTCCTTCAATAAGCAGCTTTTGAGCAGATTAGTGGTCTGAAGCGAAAGAACAACATCCATAAGGACAGATACTGTGTGCAGTAACTTACTGTATGTAAATTTTGTGTTCTGCGTGCCGTGTGAGTATAAGGCAGCATGCCTATGAATTGTGCACAGCGATCCTTGATGAGGATGAGGAAACAAGAAGAACCAAGAAGCTCTTTTGTGAATTATGGAATTTTTTAAATATATCAAAACTATTGGTCAGACCCGCTCTGCCCTGTGTCGAACCACACTCACAAAGGCCCAGCCATTGTCTGATCCATTCGTCGGATGGTTCCGATGGCATTCACAATGAATCAGATCCCATTCCTTTACCCTAATACCACCCTCCCTCCTCCCACAATCAGCACTACATGGGCCTCATTCACTGCACTGCCATCATAGAGGGTGAGTCACAGATGCTCCCCTGTCAGTCGCTTCTGCTTTTTCACATCTAAGTGCTCTGGGGCAAAATCTGGAGGTGTAAGACTGATGTGATTCAGTAGGTACAGGTATGGGCAGTCTGATTTTATGCCCTGCTTTGTTCTCTTTCTCTCTCTCTCCCTCTCTCTCTCTCTCTCTCTCCCTCCCTCTCTCTCTCTCTTTACCTGACAAATGCAGCCCTCCATTTCTTTTTGCCCAGTATTTTTTGAAAGTTGAAATGGTTGGATTAAGACTGGAGATGTGGGTGTGTAGTTAGTGAATAGATTCGCCTCAACAAGCAGGAGATGTAAAAGAAATTATCCTTTTATGCCAACCCAGAATTTCACTCTCGAGTTCAAGCTAAAGAGAGAGAGAGAGTGTGTGTGTGTGTGTGTGTGTGCACATGTGCGCGTGTGCGCATGCTTGCACAGAGATGAGAGCTGATACACAAAGCCTATCTGCCTGTGATTCATCATGTGAGTCTTGCATGACTGTATGTGTGTGTGTTCCCAAATGTGTGTGAATGTATATTGTATATGCACATGACTAAGTGTCTCTTTGTCTGTGTGTGTGTGAGTGTGTGTGTGTGTGTGTGTGTGTGTGTGTTTGGTGAATACACAATGACAAGCCTGACTGAACTTGCCTCTTTGTTCCTGTGGCTGTGTGTGAACGTGCTCGGAATCCCTGACTAGCGGTGGAGAAGGCGTGAAAGCCCTGTGGTGTCCCGACGTATGCACACTCCCCGTGTGGTCACGTCACGTTCCTGGTCACGTTCAGGAATGGAAGAGGGAATCTCTCCTCTCCACCTTTATCTCTCTCTCTCTCTCTCTCTCTTGCGCTATTTCTTTCTTTCTCTCTGCTTCCTCTAAATCTCTCTTTGTCTCACAACCTCTTTATCTCCATCTCTTGTCTCTTATCTGTCAATTTCTACCCCTCTTCTTTTCTCTCTCTCTTTCACTTTTTCTCTATCTCTCTCTCTTAATATATAATAAAATCTCCCTCTATCTTCCCAGCTCTCTCTTCCCACCTCTCTTTCTCTCTCTCTCTCTCCCTTCCCTCATACCCCCCCCCCTCTCTGTGGGTTGGTATAGTGGACTGCATAGGGAATGTTTGTGGTTCTGTGGAATGATCATTAAAGAACTAAAAATGGACCCAGCTAGTGCTTCAGACATGTCTGAATGCAGCAGTCTTTCCCTCCAGGCTGCCCAGGCAGGAAAATGATATTTTTGCCAGAAAGGACTCAAAATAAATAAATAAATACATACATACATACATACATAAATAAATAAGAATGAAGAATGTCTACTGTGGTTCTAATGTTAAAGTCCTTAGCCAGCAGGGTGAGTAGCTCGACACAGCCTTTGGTTTTCCCTTACAAAGCGTTTCTGCAAGTTTGGCTGTGGTGACCCATAGCGCCGTCATCCTCTGAGCCAAATGGCTGATCTCGGCAACCCACAGCATGTAGACAGCCGTCTGAAAGAGAGAGAGAGAGAGAGAGAGAGAGAGAGAGAGAGAGAGAGAGAGAGAGAAAATCCTCTCATTTGACTGTCAGAAAGTGACCTGGATATTTGGGGGAAGAGATATATGAAGAGAAAAGCTGAAATTCTTGGAGCACTTGTTTGATGCCAGGCCACATTTATTAAGAAGTGCCCTGTGTGTGTGTGTGTGTGCACGCACACTGTTATATGTTTCTATGTGCCTGAGTGTGGTGAAGAGTTTCACTGAGCCAGTATGTGTCAGTGCATGATATGTTCTGTGTGTGTGTTAGAAAAGTGTGAAGCTGTGTAACACACACAAAAGGGTTGGACCCAAGGCAGTGGGTGAGCTGGGTGGTTTGGAGTATGGCTTAATGTGTGTGTGGTATATGTCATTATTTCCAATCAAATCGGTCCTCCTCTATGCACTTCCCCCTCTCTCTTTAACATTTTTCCCTCCCTTCTTCTCTCTCTTTCCCCTTAAGTTCAAAAAGTAACCCTTTCTTTTACTAATTACTATCAGCCATTTCCTCTCCTCTCCTCTCCCCTCTCTCTTCTCTCCTCTCCTCTCTTCTCCTCTTCCTCTCCTTTCCCTTCTTTGCCCTCTCCTCTCTCTCTTCTCTTCTCCTCTCCTCTTCCCTCCTCCCACTCTCCTCTCCTCCTCCTCTCTCTCTCCCTCTTTCTCTCCTTTCCTCCCACTCTCCTTTCCTTGTCTCCAGCCCTGGCTGCCGGGAAGTGACATCTGCAGTGACAGGGAAAGTCTGATGCGCCAGGCAGGCGGCTAGTATTTCCATGGACCTTCCTCTGTGAATTACAACCATAGAGAGAGAAAGGGAAAAAAACAGCACAGTAGAACTCTCAGTATCCAGCTTTCAATAACGAACCACAAAGACTTTAGCACACCAAAAACACTTGACAAAAAAATGTACCATAATACCTACTGACCACCACCTGCGTTAATTGGAAAATTTGCGCTGCACTCGCGGTTAACTTTTATTCTGCACCTGAGCAAAAATACGACAGTGACACTGGCAGTGGTAACATTCATCTTTACAAAACACCACTATGTAGCTGTAAACAACATGACACAACAAACCACGCACAACTGTATCAGAACCACAGATACACATAAACCAAATGCCAGTAAAAGAGTAGAGTAGAAGAGACAATAAAGACATTGTTGCACCATCCTGCTGGTTATAGTTATGTATCTGTTTGCTATTTTAGCTTGTCTTTCAAAAAATCCTTTTCTTATTTTCAAACCAAGTAATAAGAATCTTTCTCAAGGGAGATGAAATAAAACATACAAAAAATTAAATAAAACAAGAATGTTAATAGCTACAATTTCAAGTTCCAATCGAAAAGTACTTTGAATTGGCACTTTGTTTGACATGTATGGCTGTGATGTGCTTACTGCAGTAGTGGTGGGTCTCCAATCTGGCCGTCAGACCTGGTGCAGGGTGTTTCGAGGAGCCTATTGAGATGCTGTGCTTGCGGGGAAGGAGGGAGTGAGAGAGGGAAGGAGGAAGGGATGGAGGGAGCAAGAAGGAGGGCGGCTGGGGGACTGCAGCGACCGGGTCCCCTGGCGAAGCCCATATCAGCAGATTTATGGTCTGAGCAGAGCACTTAATAGTCCTTCTACAGCTCCACAGTCTCAGCATAGACTCTGGGGAACATCAGACAGGCACATCCCAACACAGGCTGCACACAGAGAGAGAGCGAGAGAGAACAAGGGATGGAGAGCGCAAAAGAGGGAAAGAGAATGGTGAGAGAATAAGAAAAGCGAGGAAGGTATAAAAGACAGTGTGAAGAAAGAGAGGAAAAGAAAGAGAGTGAATACTTAGAATTTAGAAGTGAGGACGGAATTAAGGGAGAGAGAGATAATTAATGAATGAATGTATATATAAATGGATGAATAGACACCAATGAGGTCAGATGAACCCACTGGCAGGACCAAGGAGTCAATCTGTTTGTGACGGTACCTCTCAACACTATTGATTTATAGACTGAGCCCTGTCACATGAAGAGTGATGGCACCTGTGCAGGGGGTGTGGGGGCTGTGGTGGGGGGGTGCCCTTTCACAGGTCAAACGCTTCATGAATATGCCTGTCCTGTTATGATTGCCTGTTAGTGAGACATAAATGTGAAGGACAGACCTGTGTCCTCTCTCTCTCTCTTTCTTTCTGCTGCCTCCTCACCTCGTACGTGACAAGAAGTGTAACTAAGTCACTGTGGCTACAGTACTTCTAGTTCTTTCTCTGTCTTCTCTCTCCTGCATTAGTACAGTATGTAGAGACATGCAAAAAAGGAGCTTCCTTGGTTGAGGTAGGTACTTTCTGTAATATCTACTGAAAACTTAACTCATTGGTAGTAAGCATTTTGTGTTTTTTTTTTCTATAAGTAGGTTATTAAAGGTTATTAGTGAGGGTCAGGATCATTTTTGTGTGTTTCTATAATATAATAATATATTATTATGTATTATTATTATTAGATAATGTTAGATAATAATATTATCTATGGCCAACTCCTAACACAGGCTCTCAATATGACCTGTGTTAACTGCCCACTCAAGTACTTGAATGGATTGCAGTGATTAATTCAGAATTTATTCATAATTTTTATGCCACAAAAACCTGTCAGTATCTGCAGTATATCATTCAACATTTAATTTCTGTAACTCTATGACAGATCAAAAAAGTAATATAGCTTAGCTGCAACTGAACCATGAACTTTTCAGTGACGAAGGTTCGTATTTAGTTTTAAAGTGGGTTGGCTGTCTATACCAAAGCTTTATCAACTGTTTCTGTATACATTCCTTGTTCCAGCCGGTAAGAATCTCATGGTGATGTGAGCATTGCATTGGAGGTCCACATAAAGACACTCAGTATCACTGGTCTGTTTCTGAAATGTAAGCACACTGGCTCCCTCTGTAGGCTGGAAAGTCCACAACAGTCATCGCACTGACCTGCCATTGTGCAAAGGTTTGATCAACTTACATATAATAATAATACATTTTATTTATAGAGCGCTTTAGTAATACTTTACAGAGGTAAAAGCTAATAAAAGGTTAGGTTCTAGTGGAAATATAAAGCAATAAGCAACATATAAATATGATAAATATCATTTGCATCAAACAGGTCAATGTTCCATACCAAGTATAGCTGAATAGAATGCCAATAATTTGTCATTTGCCGAATATGCTTCTATGCTTGATTTAATTCCCAACCCAAGACACGTTATTCATTCCAGCTTTACCTCAGCACGATTGACTCACCACCAAGAGTTCTTTTTTACATTTTCAATTAAACATTCATAATTTCTTTTTAATAATTTATAATTGACTAATTTTATACTCCGATCTGCACAGCAATTCATTTACTACTGCGCTAATGTAGTTAATGGGAGCACTGATGTGCATACAAAGCGTCAGTGTATATCATTGCTTATTATATAATGTGCATTAGAAATACACATGAGATTTGAATGTGTGTGTGTGTGCCAGCTCCTTCTCTTTATTCATCTAAAAACACTCAATACACTGCAGTTTGCACTGTGGTTATGGATCAGAGATTTTCTAGAAATGTTTTTGATGAAGATTGTGCCTTGGACAAGCATCTGCCAGATCTGGCCCAAACCACTCTAACTAGACTAGAGTCTACTAGAGTACTAGAGACTAGAGTCACTCTAAAAGTCCAAGGCTGTGTGTGTGTATGTGTGTACGTGCGTGCGTGCGTGTGTGCATGTGTGTGAGTGTGTGTATATATATATATGTGTGTGTGTGTGTGTGTGTGTGTATGTGTGCATGCATACGTGCATGTGTGCATTTGTGTGTGTTTGCATTTGTGCATGTGTTCATAGAGTGTAATGTGTATGTGTGTGTGTGTATGTGTTTGTGTGTGTGTTGTTGCTATCTGGAAAGCTTGTTGTGTTAAGGGGGGTCTGTCTCAACTGTTCTTTTCCTCTCATCTCCTTTTGTCTTGAGGGTGCGCAGTGTCTCCTCAGTAGTCCAGTCCCCACTCCTCCTCTCTACTGAATTATAAATGCCCCCACCACACCACCCACTCACCAGCTTATCTAAGAACAGAGCACACAAGTATGGACTCCATATGGGCTGTAATATCCATGTTTTGTGTGTGTGTGTGTGTGTGAGAGAGAGAGAGAGAGAGAGAGAAAGAGAGTAAGAGGCTATATGAATGTGTTTTCATATTCTGTAATAACTTTGTGTTAAGTAATTTCTGTGTGTGTGTGTGTGTTAATATGCAGTAATGAGTGCGTGGTGTTTTCATGTGTATTTATACCCAGATGGGGACTAAGACAGCGATGACTCACTCCCTTGCTCCCTCTCTCTGTGTGCTTTGTTTGAACCCCATTGGAAAGCCCAGCAAAGAAGAAGATGCCTCACAGAGACGGTGTGTCGGATGAGACTACACCCAACTGTGCAGCTGGGTTGCCATATTACCATTTCTATCTTTAGCTGTCTGTATCTTTAGATATACCTGTGCTGTGCAGGTGATGTAATTCATTCAGAAGAAGGCTAGAGACAAGTAAACAAACTGAATAGCAGCAACAGTGTAGGCTATAATGATGTGCTGTTTAAGGCATGTTGACGTATTGTAATGCTTGGAACATGTTGCAACCAGTTTTTCATATTGGTTGAAAGCATTGAGAATATCAGATACAATACGTTAGGTTTGTGTCATAGAACCTGATATATATATATATATATATATATATATATATATATATATATATATATATATATATATATATAAATATTTTGTCATTATCATATGAAGGGCGCAGCAGTCTTTGTCTCAGCTCTTTCTACAGCATTGATCAGATGCCCATACATTATGGAAACCCACTAAAAGCGGGATTTTATAGCATATTTTTATAACATACTGACTAAAAGTCACAGCTGCTGGCAAATCAAGAGCGGGATCACAGCAGCAACGCGTTTGATGAAAAACCTTAAGGATTACATGCTAAATGTCAACTGTAGGTCGTGCTGGAATGCTGTGCACAAGACGCGTCCAAACACTGGAGCAGGTTACACCCAGTGCACTCTGTAGTCTATTGAATTTGAAGTCAATTCAATACACTTCATTGGGCTGACCGTTTTTAAAGAAAACAGTCCCCTTCAAAGGAATGTCATGACTTTTACTCTTTGAAGGCAGGGGAAGCGTTATGTAAGCACTCGGTGGAGATGCTGAGGGCTGGTCATAAGAAAAGAGAGGGCACTCTTAATGGTGGGAGGGTTGGAAGATGGAGGTGTCGTGATGCTGTCAATAACCTCCTTCTCTTGCATAATAATAGACGCTGGCCTCACAGTGGACAGATGGACGTCACAGGCAGAATGGAGATATTTATGAGATTGAGAAGGTACTCTCTCAAGACATATTTTTGTGAGTCCTGTACATTTGCTTTGACCTTCACCGATCTTGAGGTCACTCAGAGGGGGAATTCCTGTACGCCTGTCTATCACACTCTCTCCAGTGTGTACAGTGTAAGCACACAATAAAAAGCTAATGTGTGATTTTCATGGAAATAGCAATTGTCATTTATGCAAATATATTTAAGACTGGAGGACTTATGAACAGGCTTATGTGATAACAAACATTTGCAATAACAGAAAATAAAAAAGCTGAATATGGTAATAGCATAATCATTATCATTATCAGTTTACATGTAGCATGTAATCCTTGTTATATGATAAGCAAAAGTGTTTAGTATTGATATTAACAGTAGCTTATACTTTATGTTCAGCTCAGATGGGAAAAGGTGATATGAAATTAAAATGTGAAAAGCTGGTGTGGTAATAAACATCAAGAGACCTAGATATGCACAATGCTCATCAAATAAACCAGACAGGTTGAATAGAACATAGATAAGTTCATCATCAATAGTTCATCTAGAATGAATAAGTAAAGCAACATCTCAAAGATACCATTATGGATGCAAAAGAAAGATTTTTTTGCGTGAGAAATCAGGCAAAAGAGATAAGATTATGATATTCATCTTGTTTTATGGAAGTTTACATAATGATCCACTCGTCTTTAACACCCATCTAAAAATAAGACTTGGATGCCTCGGTAGCCTACTTGAAGCGAAGTAATCAACTTAACTACTTATGCCCCCTGGTGGACACTTTAGGAACAATAAATGGCATTAAGTGACACTCAACTACTTTGATCGATCTTTCACATTGATTCATTTTATATGATAAATGCTGTAATTTAATGTAGATTCAATATAGGAAATACAAGTCAACAAGTGAGTCAACTACTAAATACAACTTGGCAAGTTGGTGTCTATTTACTTTGATGAGCATAGATAGATGAGATCCAAAGTCTCACTGGTTTAACTATTAATCCTACTAAAACACTACAAAAAAGAAAAAATAAAGTTTACTTGAAAAATTGGTGGAAACTAGTTGCTGTAAATTTAAACATAAATTAAATGTAACTTGTCTCCTTCAAGTTATGGTAAACACACTGGTAAACATCACAGACACTAGTTAACTCATTTCAAACAACAGGTTTCCACAACTTTTTCAAGCAAACTTTACTTATTCTTTCTTATAAATACCATTATTACTACAACTAGTCCAGAGAATGTCACCAGTAAGTCAGTAAAGTAAAACTCTTGATTGACAGGTGCTGAAACCCCCTGTTGGTCAATACAGTCACATCTCAGCCACAGCCAAGGGTGACACGTGCGGGTGGCTCACGCTTCTGTTAGCAGCCTGAGCGTCATGGCCTTTCTAGTCACGCCGCCGTTGCACGCGCCCATGACCCTTCTTAACAATGCTGTGTCGCATCATCGTTAACACCACACACACACAAACACACACACACAACCCCACCCCCCTGAAATTCACGGCTCTCGCTCTGACCCCTACCATGACCACTCATGCTCCCGCCAAAGGAGAACACCTCTGTGGGCGCCCATTGGGGCGAGGACCCCGCATTGTTTCGTCGGGAGAGAGAGGCGTCCAGTGAGAAGCCTAAAACAATGGAAGCAACAAGCAAAGTCCATTTTCTAAGAGGCTCTATAAATAGGATGAAACACCGGGCCCGTCATAAATCATGGTCCGAGTGGTTATGGTGGGGGGTGGGGGGGACAGAACAGATAGACGTCGGCCAGGCGACCAGCAGCAACCAAAGTTATGATAAAGAGGATATGAGCTCTACTGTCGTCTGTGATTTTATTACTGACACCAACACAAACAGGGTCAGTCCACAGGGCATACTTAATGACACAACATCAGCTGTTATGTTAAAAAGATTTGGGCCGGTTCCAGTTATTGTTGAGAAGCGTTTTCTTCTCTCTCTCTCTTTCTCTCTCTACCTCTCTCTCCACCCTCCTAGCTGTATCCCTTTCTCTCTTTTCAATTCAAGCATAGGCATGGTCTGTGCTGCTTCATACTTAACTCCCTAAAGTATTTCCTGAGAAGGAAACAATAAGACAATAGACACAAGTGCCCGGACAGTCTAGCCAACAGAGGGCTGATCTGAAGATCTACTGATGAACTATCAACAACAGAGCATGAATCATTTTTACACAAACACAGACGTCATGGGGAAGGTTTTTTTTTGCCTGTGGAGAAGGAATGGACTACAGTCTGCTCAGTTATCTGTTATCTATGCACAACTGCATCCTGCTAAATGTCAACTATACATTTTTTTTTTTTGAGTAAAAATGGTATAAAATTAGCCTCTTGTGTACATCGGAAAGATTTCTTTACCACAGTTAGATTACTTTAGTACAAACCTGGCCTTTATGAAAGTCAGTTTTGTAAAAGTCTGGTTTCAGAAAATTAAAGTCACACCATGTTGGGGTACCACCTGTATGCTTTTCATGCCAATTATGTAAGATATTCGGCTGAGGAGTGGCACAAATTAGAGTCAGCTTGTTTAGTAAATCCTAAAAGGTGCCACACTTGTTCAATTGTACAGTGCATTTCCAGCTTCACAGATGCACTGTGGCCATAAATATATCACCCAGAATTATTTCTGTCTTCACATGGCCTTTTGGACTTGGACTCCTTTCACAACTACTTTTTAAAAATATATTTACATTTACATTTAGGCATTTAGCAGATGCTTTTATCCAAAGCGACTTACAAAAGAGGATAACATTCAAGCTACAACACAATGAAAGAACGAACAAGGGGTGCATATTGCTAACATAGAAACTGCAACATTTTAAGTTGAAAGTACAATAGTGCAGAGAAATTAAATTGTTAAGTGCATTCTCAGAGTTTACGCCAGGAGATATTCTTGGAAGAGCTGGGTCTTCACGAGTTTCTTGAAGGTGGAGAGGGTATCAGTTGATCTGGTAGCACATGGGCGTGGAACCAGATATGAGAAGAGTCTGGATTGACCTGCACAAAGTGTTGGCCGTGCTAGAAAGCGTTCCTTAGAGGAGCAAAGAGGTCATCGGGTGACATAGGGCTTCAGGAGAGAATTCAGGTAGATGGGAGCAGAGCCATCATTCACCCTGAAGGCCATCATAAGTGCCTTGAATTTAATGCGAGCAGCCAAGAGTAACCAGTGAAGTTCAATGAACAGAGGTGTGACGTGTGCCCTTTTTGGCTGGTTAAAGACCAGACGTGCAGCTGCATTCTGGATCATCTGTAGCGGTCTCACTGCACAGGCTGGTTGGCCTGAAAGGAGGACATTGCAGTAGTCAAGCCGAGAGATAACCAGGGTCTGTACCAGGAGCTGGGTTGCATGTTGGGTTAGGTACGGCCTCATCTTCCTTATGTTGAATAGGGAGAAACGGCACGACCGAGCCACAGAGGCAACGTGATCTGCAAAGGTCAGTTGGTCATCAATCATGACACCTAGGTTTCTTGCCACTTTGGTGGGAGAAACAGACAGGGAGTCGGTCTTGATGCTGATGTCGTGATGTATGGCTAGTTTGGCTGGGAGGACCAGCAGTACAGTTTTTGAGAGATTTAGTTGGTGCTTTCATCCATGCAGATATTTCACAGAGACAGTCCGAGATCCGTGTTGACACCGTGGAGTCATCAGGCGGAAAGGACAGATAGAGCTGGTTATCATCAGCATAGCAGTGGTACGAGAAGCCATGGGAGTGGATAATTGAGCCCAGCGAGGTGATGTACAGGGCGAAGAGAAGGGGCCCCAGCACAGATCCTTGAGGTACTCCTGCGGTGAGTTGGTGAAGTGCCGATGTCTGTCCTAGCCATGAGACACTGAACGATCGTCCAGTAAGATAGGACTTGAACCAGGAGTGCGCTGGGCCATCAATACCCATGTTGGTCAGCTTGTCCAGTAGGATGCGGTGGTTGACCGTATCAAATGCTGCTGATAGGTCCAGCAGGATGAGCACTGAGGATTGACCTGCCGCTCTGGCCTCTTTCAGTGCTTCCGTCACAGACAGAAGCGCTGTTTCAGTGGAGTGGCCACTTATGAAACCGGATTGGTTGGAGTCAAGGAGGCTGTTCTGGGTAAGAAATCCTGTGACCTGTTTAAAGACAGCTCGTTCAATGGCTTTGGAAAGGAAGGGAAGAAGAGAAACAGGCCGGTAGTTCTCCACTTGAGCAAGGGATGGTTTTTTGAGCAGTGGTGTTACCTGGGCTTGTTTGAAGGCAGTGGGAAATGTACCCCTAGTTAGTGAAGCATTGACCACATGTGTGGTTGCTGTCACAATGGTGGGGGTTATGGCCTGAAGAAGGGTTGTTGGGATAGGGTCTAGAAGACAAGAGGTGGGCCGGCTGTCTGTGAGAAGCTTAGACACCTCTGCTTCGGAGAGGGGAGTGAAAGAAGAAAAGGAAGCAGTTGGTTTAGAGAGGCTAGGAGAAGTAACCTCATTGGATTGGTTTGAGAACTGACTACTAATAGCTGCAACTTTGTTAGTGAAGAATGCAGAAAAAGTGTCAGCTGTGAGGTTAGTTGGAGGAGGTGGTGGAGGTGGGTTTAGTAAAGATTTAAAGGTGGAAAAGAGTTTCTTGGTGTCCGTGGCATTGTGAATTTTGTTGTGATAGAAAGCCATTTTCGCAGCAGTGACACTGGATGAGAAGGAGGATAGTAGTATTTGGAATTGTGTTAGATCAGCCGAATTCTTGGTTAAAAATATATCGCTAGTTTAAATGTAAGACAATAAAATGCAGAAGAAAAAAAATTAACTATAAATATATTTAAAATATATTATATACCAATACACCATCAAACATACTGGGAAGTCACAGAAAATGCTCATCTGTCCAAAATTCTGTCAATTGTATATTGATATATTGACTGCTGAAAAACAGTAATAGGTCTCACTATAATGAGGTGCTCAATTAGAATTACGAGCCCTTGGGCATCATGGGATGTTTAGTGATGTAACAAATAAATGTATGCACATCCCACCTTACTAAGGCCAGGTGCAGGACAGAAAACATATCAGGAAAAAATGAGGTAGGTGTCTGCACACTGTGATTACCCCAAACAATGTTATTGGATTTAAAACATTTCAACCCACTGGGCATAAGGTAAGTGATGTCACCTTACTAAGCATCTGCCACTAGGCATCAGTAACCCTTGACGTCATCCTCTATGTCACTGTGTGTGTTACCGTGATTGACATCAATTTTGTCCAGATGATCTTTTTCCAGATCTTTTTCCCAGTCAGTGGCAAGAATTTAAATCACGTTATGGTCATTCAAAGTTCATTTTCTTAGTGGAAATTCCTTTTGGTGGGTTAAATCCGCCAGATCCCGCTGTACTACCCCTCATGTACAAGATTCGCTCCTGATAACGTGAAATACCATGTCCAGGTCTCATATCCTGTTGGCCTGTACTCTGCTGATCTGCTGAAGAGAGTACATTTCTCACATCCATCTCTCGTCAGACCCACAGTGCAAACGCCTGCAAAGTGGCACAAGATAACAGGTTCCTAGGGTAAATAATCCACTGTCAGAGATGGATTGTTTGAGGTGCTGCACACACAGCTTTAACCGCTTCCGGGTCAAATTAATTCTGGAATTAT
The DNA here is from genome assembly GCA_027481765.1 of Tenualosa thibaudeaui. Taxonomy (NCBI): domain Eukaryota; kingdom Metazoa; phylum Chordata; class Actinopteri; order Clupeiformes; family Clupeidae; genus Tenualosa; species Tenualosa thibaudeaui. The sequence goes on from JAIFZK010000011.1 coordinate 6,420,292, forward strand.
GTGTGTGTGTGTGTGTGTGTGTGCGCGGTGATTACTGATCATACTGTTTCATTCCACAGTGGAATTTAAGAGAGAGCCAAAGGGGAAAACAGGATGTTGATGCTGCGCAGGAAAAGGACTAGCTGACAGGTGAAAATGCCCTGGAAGTCAACATGTGCTTACACATGGATTGGACTTGGCAGAGATTGATAGCGCGCACACAAACACACACAAACACAAACACACACACACACACACATTCACACACATGACCACACAGTTTGGACCTCTTATCTATCTCTCCCCAGACTGACTCCTGCAGGTTGTAAAACAGCCTTTCTGTTGGTGCAGTAGGGCTCTGCTGTTAGTCTGACTTCCGACCAGGCCAGGACGAAGAGAACAGGACAGCCTGCTCTCCTCCGCAGCCACCGAAAGGGGGGGTTGAAAAAATAACAAAAACAGAATAGCAATGGTGATAAATGGGGATAAAGACCCAAGACCTTTTGCTTTTTCCCTCTCAGACCTGCTGATTAAATTCCACCAGTGTGACTCCATTGTCTATTTCTATTAATCTGCTTGCCCAGTTGTAACCTTGGCTCTTCTAAATAAGGACTTGGTCTATAATAAGTCTTCTGGAACGTGCTGCCCTTCACCTTTAAGTTAATAGTAATTCACCGACTGGGCGTTCATAATAATGTCAATAACTGCGGACAGAAACATCTGCACGTAAAATGAGTGTGTTGAATTGGCTTTTGTTTGTGTGCAAGGCAGGGTCAGAGACGGAGATGGGGTTGGGGACAACTTCAGTTGGGATTGTTCGTTTCCACTGGCCGGCCCGACGGCCTCTGACTGGACATAATGGGGTTGAGTCGACGGGCGCTGTGACAGGCTTACCACATTCCCACCCACTTCAGTTCCTTTCTCTCATTCTGTCTTCCTCTGTTTTTAACTCATTCTGTCTTTCTCATTTTGTCCCCTTTGCTCTTTCTATCCATCTGTCACTATTTCTCTCTCTCTCTCTCTTTTCCTTCACACTTGAAAAATGGACATCCCCTGGATTTAGAGCACGTATTGAACCACTAGTGCTGTAAATAGCTCTGACCCACCACCCCCCCCCCCCCCCACACACACACACACACACACACACACACACACTATCACTATCCCTCTGGCAACTAAAACAAACACACACACATACACACCCTGCCATAGACAGAGCCGGTAAGTCAGGCATGGGAGTAGGCTACAGTGCCCACCCTCCAGTCCCAGAGCTGGCATTGTGCTGACAACCAGCATGTCCTCTACCACTGGACTGCCTAGACCCACAGGAACAGTGCTGGGTCGGGCTGGGCTGGGCTGGGCTAGGCGGCAGTGTGGCAGGGGAGCATACCTCTTTCTTTACTGCTGATAGCCTTCACTGAGGGACAGATCTCATACAATGCAAATCCTGGAACATATGAGACATGCACTTCATCATACATTGACATGCATCAACAGCACTTGCCATGAAATAATTCTATTTATGATTATAATATATGATTATATGGTATCATACATTATATTTATATTTATTACATAGGAGATTTATTATATTTGTTTTATAAATTGACATTTATTTTATGATCAAAAACATCTGATTTACCTTTAAGACACTTTGCTCCTCTGTCTTCTGTATTCTGATGGCTTTTGTTAAGGAATGGACTGCTTACAAAGAGACTGCAAACTCTTTCTTTCGTTCTTTTTTTACTGCAAAAAGATTTATTTCAATTGTTCGCAGGGTATGTACAGGATACCTTCCGTACATAAATAAGCCATATATAAACCACAGCTGTCTGCCAGTATCAAAATTAAAAAAGAACATATTAAACAGTATGTACAGGTGCCACTTGGGTTCTTTTTCCTCCTGTGGAACGATACATTAAGAAGGATTGTCCTAATCCTGGCCCCCAGACAAATATCTTTGAGTCAACAATCGCTTCACGCATGCAATCAGTCTCACCAACATACAGCACAGCACAGGCAGGCGCATGGATTGGTGTGTTTGTGTGTGAGTATGTGTGTTTGTGTGTGAGTATGTGTGTGTGTGTGTGTGCGTGCGTGTGCATGACTGAGTGTGTGTGTTTGTGGAGCCAGGGTATGGGGGCATTGGTTGAGTGGGGTGTGAATTTGGTGAAAACTAAAACACAGATATGGACAGATATGGCTCATCTCTCCAGGTGCCTTAAGGATCAAGAGATATGGCATTTGGAGATCTGTGCTGGACTGCACTAAGATTACCAGTGACTCTGACCTCCCCCTTTACCAGCATATTACCCCACCCTATCACCATACAGTCATATCCACATAACATGGGGCCTTGAACCCGTCGACTCCCACCTTCATACACTCATTGTATCTACCACACATGGCAAACAAACACCAGTCTGTTCAAATTCAAAACAGAACTATTCCTGTTTGACAAACACATCGTCCATGTACTGAAATACGGCCCTCTAAAAGTACTTCAGTTGTTTATACTGTGGACACAATACAAATCCACTCCAGGTGACTGAGTAATCTGTATGTACTATAAAGGGTCAATGTGCAAATTCATGTCTCATTTCAGGAAAACAAACAAAGCATGAGTATAAATGGGTCCCATACCAATGGATGGAAAGGCAACAAGAAATAAAAGTCGAAGATAGTTAAAATTTCAAAAAAAAAAAAATCTAAACCAAAATTAACCCTTCACATTCTCTTAAGAGACTTTTTTTGTTGTTTGCAAGTTGTTTCCAGTTTGTCACATAGAATAAGACATTTCAGGGAAATATCAAAATCAATTAATAACAAAAAAAAGTCCTAACACCATGTTGGGAGTGATTTACTTCCTGGCACTATGAGCTTGAGTTTGCATTGTGTCTGCAGAGGTCAACCTCAGAGGTCTTCCTCCACAGACAATGTGGGGTTTCCCTGGGCAGCAGACACAGAAGACTAGCAGTTGGGAGAGCGAAAACGTCATCTATATTAGCAGCGAGTGGCTAGACTAGGCTAGTAAAACTGCCTTGACGCACAGTACAGCATTACACATTAACATATGTTCCACTATGCACATACATACACACACACACACACCTAGAACCTAACTACACTCAGCTGTCACAGTTGTTTTTCAGCCGCCATTGAAAACACACGGTGTCAGTTAGTTAGTTAGTTAGGTGTCAGTTAGTTAGTTAGTTATTCAGCTAAACACACACAGCCACCAGCTCAATGGAAAAGACACAGAGAGAGCGCAAAAGCTACTGCTTTGGAAACTGAGCAGAAACTTGAGTTCATTAGGCTATTATGGACTTAAGCACGCTTGATACTACCCATTGATCACATGAGGAAACTTTGGTGGCATTCAACTCTAAAAACTTGTTATCTTCCTCATTACATTTTATGTGTCTGACAATATTTTAATTTTGGGCATTAATGGATTTTTAAGGTGATGTAACATCTTTGAGTAATATTTTCCCTTCGATTTTCTACTAACAGGCTAATTCCACTAACAGGCTAATGCCACACTTTTAATAACCAATAATTTGCTTTCCGAATGAAAACTTAAAACAGCTTGGGTAAAAAAAACGCATAAGTGTTCCATGACCGATACAGCTGTACACATCTGCAGTATAAAGGCAACAATCACTTCTTTCATTTTCTCTCTCAAATGTGGTAGTACAGGTGAAGAACGGCACAATGTTGCCCCCCTGTGTTCAAGATCAGTACTGAAGGTGAATCATGACAGTTACATAAGTATTAAATAAATAAAAGACTAATAGCAGTGCACATATCATTCAGATAACAGTTTGTTCTGTTGCCTTTGGACTTCAAAGAGCTGAGAAATACAATGACAAACAAAAAAACATTTCATATAATAAGTTTTACATTGTATTAAAAACAAACATTTGTTCATTAATCCTTTTAAAAAATAATTAATACACAATTAAAGTTAATGTGCTTGGGAATGCTTTGGCATAAATAAACACAAACACTTATGTCAACACTGTAGTGCATTGGTAGCAGTTTGTTATACAGACTCTACCTCATAGTTTCATAGTTAACTTCACACTGCTTATAAACTCAGCCAGACCATGTGAATGAAATGTCCTCATCCTTTTGGCGAGAACATGACCATAATGGCTTCAGCATTTCATGAAATGGTTTGAATTCATTAGAAAGATCACCCATACTCTTTCAATTGGTGTGTGTTATTTTGACAAAAAAGAGACCCAGGAAGCTTGGCCAGCTTTTAAGGGCCAAGACAAATAAAATTATATTTCACTGGTCTGAATGTTAATAAGAAAGGCTTGGAAACCCAAATGTGTGATATCAAGTAAGACTTCTATCCCTTTAACTTAATAATACTGAAGTGAAATAAAAGTTAGAGGAAAAAAAACATTCAACACTGTCAATCTTTCCAATGTTTCCCTACAAGGAATAACTTCACAATCTTTCTATGTGCTAAAAATAAAAAATAAAAAACACTGGGAGAAACAGGAAATGACAACACAGGTTCAGCCCTGACCCCTGACCCCAGAGGGTTATATCAAATAACCATCCACCATTGGCCACCCAGAGGCCAGTTTAAATAATAACACAGGAAGGCAAAATGTTTCAGTTTAGGGTTGCAACTAACAATTATTCCCATAGTTATATTTTCAATTAATCGATTAGTTCTTTAGTCTATAAAATAGAATAATGATAAAATGTCAATCAGTCTCACTGTCCACTTGCCAAAGCACTGAGTAAAATAGGCCTTAAATGAATTACAAAAATAGTAGGTAATTAATTTAAAAGTTGAAATGATAACTAATCGATTAACCAATTAATTGCTGCAGCCCAACTTCAGTGCACTTATCATTTCATCACATGGGTACCAGGGGACCACACCTTACAGAACCTCCATGGCAACATGTTTTGATTGGCTAAGGCCAAATTTGCTTTGCCACAAAAAGAGTATTCTGAGGAGGTTTTGCATGTTTTGAAGTTTGCTAGATCTGTCATTAGTATAAATCACTTTTTAAATCACATTTAAAAAAAAAAGAAAATGTGACAATATACAAGTATAAAAAAAACATAACTTAAGACTGTGTTCTGGGATATTCAATACTGCTCCTCCAACAGGGGAGTTCCTGTGAGTTAAAAACAAGGAGCAGAGAGTTTGGGGCAAACAGCAATGTCAGGCGTCTCTCACCTGTCACACACTTGGGATAGAGCCCAAGTCTGTTTACACGCACAAACCAAAGCCTCAGTTCCACTTAAGGCTTGAGGGTAAAAAAGGAGATCTTATCCAGCAGCTCAGCTGGGTGGGGAGGGGGGTGGGGGTAGACTGGGGTAATTGGGGGAACCGGGGGTTCTATTGCCTCAAAAATGCTGAATAAAGAGGGTGGAGATGGGAAGAGATGGAAAGAGAGGAGGACAGGCGGAGGATAAAAAAAGATGTACACGCATTTCTACCAGTCATAATCACTATGAACACTAGGCCTACTTTTGAAAGCATGGCACCAATGCCTCAATTAACATGAAGACATCTCTTGTACAGTTGACTAACTAACTGACTACCAACAGATCTGCAGCACCTCATAGATTACACACAGTAGGCTATCCAGTATAGAAATGGCATAATGGCTATGGATGGGATAGGCCACAACAGAGGCAACTCTACTTTTAACAGAGGTTTCAAAAATCCCATAGCATAACTGGTATTATTTCCTGTGGTAGCATACACTTTGTTAGTAAATGCTATATCAGCCTACAACTGCACTGTGTCTGTTCATGATAACTGAGGCATTTTTTGCTATTCAATGTGGCCTCAATGGGAAGAGGAATTCACACAACTCTTAGTCAGGAGAGATGGCAGATTTCAAGATTAAGAAAGTGCAAAAGCATTAGCCATTTCTTGTGTTCGTCCTTCACAAAACACACACAAGCATGATTAGACTGGGAGTCCAGACATGACACAGGAAAAAATGGTCTGAATATCAACACCAGTCCAAAACAGCCAGAGAGTGTGTAAGTGGCATTTGTTTCTTTGTTTGTTTGTTCTGTTTTGATTTGTTTGTTCCAGATCTCAACAGGAAGTGATATAATTTTTTTTTAAAACCTTACAGTATGGATTATTTCACTTCTTCAAGTTGGAGGCGTTTTTTTTTTTTTTTTCGCAAGTGCAACAAAAAACATCAAAAAGCCATGAGGATTTTTTTTCAGGAGAGACAGCCATGCTGTTGCTCTATAGCGCTGGCTCGGCTTGCCAAAGGCCACTGGCACGACACAGATGCGCAAAATTTCAGTTTGGTCGGCTGGCGGCCACTAAATGTGGCTGTGTAGTCCATGGGAATTGAACCACCTCCTGAGTCTCCTAATAGGCCACCATTAGATGCATCAGCGCTCGTCAAAGAGGCCCTTCATTCAAGTCTGTGGCTGTAGAGCTGGATAGCATTTGCATCACATCCACTGGGGCTGACATGCTCACATTCAGCCTCTTATCTTTGACACCCTCTCATTGGACCTATCGCCAGCCCTGTCCCTCCTCTTCCTGTCTGTGCCTTGTGTCCATTGGTGGACATGTGTGTCAGTCACTCTACATGTCTAATTAGAGGGTGGCCAGGATGCGGGAGAAGGAGATGAGGACGGTGAGGGTGGTCTGGCCCACGCCGAACACCAGGGCCTCCAGTGGTGCCATGTCCTTGCCTGCTCCACGGTACACACCTGCTACTGCTGCACCTGTGCCACACACACAAACACACACACACACACACAAAAAATGCATGTGAGCCTGCGCCACACAGACATACTCTATGTTCTTCATATCACAGTAAATTAATCTGAAACTAAACTGAAGTCTAATAACTAGTATCTTCAATCTAAACTAAAATTCCTACTCAAACTATTGCCTGAGAGACAAGCTCTTCAGTACAGATTATCACACAGACAAAACTGACAAAATGACAAAAGCAACAGCAGGAACAGCTATTGTAATAGTATAAAAGTTGCATTTACTGCATGATTACATTCATAAAAAACCTTGTCCAACACTGCCCCCTATGGGACACACAAGCGCATGTGTGGCTGCTTACAATGATGCCGTTTTGGAGGCCTAACGTGGGTTACATTGTGAGTCTGCCCACACACTGAATTAACTCTATTCTCTCTTAAGACACATTAGTCACGTCTTTTTCTCCACGCAAAGTTGAAAAAAAAGATCACCATGGAAACTGTCCACATTTAAAAGAACTGATTTTAAAGGAGGACACAGACTCTGAAAACAGGTGGATTATTGCACACAGATGACCACAGAAAGAGATGGAGAGACTGTTGGAAAGGAACTAGGATCAAAGAACTGAGCTAAAAGCTCTGCTATGCTTTGCTATTGCTTCCATTGTTGTTCTCAATGCTAACTAACCATGCTATTGCTACCACTTCCAATGCTACTTGAACCAGAGAGGACTAAGTCTCTTCACAAAGTGAGTGAGTATGGTAAAACCAGGATAGGTGAGCTAGAGACATACAGCCCCCTATAAATACCACCACTGTGAGTGTGTTGTCACTTTGATGGAGGGTTATTTTGGAGGATGCCCTGTGGGCTTCTCAGGCTGACTTGAGTTGCCAAAGATTAGGTTCCTTCACACCTCGCTGTGCTCAGAGGGCATCCTCAGTAGAAGCTATAGACTAGCCTGGATCAAGACTAGAACTAGCAAACTACAAGCTTTAGCCTATTGGCATGAATGGATAAAGTCATTGTTGCCAAGCCGCAGATATGACATGTTAGGCAGTAACCTTTCATTAAGAATTTGTCGGGTATAGCCTAGTATTGATTTAGACAGGGAAAAAAGAAAGAAAAAATACAATCTTTCTCTCTCTCTCTCTCTCTCTCTCTAACATATCCAAAACCTCACACATGTGCTTAGCTGTTCAGCACACCATCGGGATCATCAGCAGCAGCAGCACATTACTTCCAGCACAGATAGCAGGTGCTGCTCTCTTCTCTCTCCTGTGCTGTGCCTGATAGATAGACCTGCTGCTGCCTCTAGCACTACACCAGACAGAGCTGCATAATCCCCCTCTCTAGTTCACACTACTCATTAACACCTAAAGTCCCAGCAGCTACCTTAGGTTGGTATAGAAGTCAGCCTGGGTACCCGTGTTTGTGGATATGTGCGTTCGTGCATGTGTGTGTGTGTATGTGTCTGTGTTCGTTGGGGCGAGTGTGGAGTGGGCAATGGTGGTACTGGAGTGAGTGTTTACATGAGTAAGTGATGACCAACGTGCATTGCCTGTGTAGCAAAATAACCTGTGACTATGTGAATGATGCCCAGAGTTGAGCTATTGCTCAGCTGTACTCACAGCCTATGTAATTATGCACAGAGAAGCAAACATGATTAGAGTGTGTGTATGTGTGTGTGTGTGTGTGTGTGTGTACTCACTGGTGATGACCCCCCCTGTGAGGGAGGCCAGGAATCCGACGCTAATGAGCACGAGTGTGATGAGGCGTCCACGCCGGTGCCTCTGCAGCATGACGAGCATCAGCAGACCCAGCGCCCCGTGCACAAACAGAGACGAGAACAGACACCACAGGAACACCCAGTACCACATCTCTGAGGCAGGGAGGGTGTGTGTGTGTGGGGGGGGGGGTTTACAGCCATGTACACATACATCACACACACACACACACAAACAAACAGAGAGAGACAAGTACACACACACAAACACATCCAAACAACCATATACACATGCAGACGTACAGACACATATCCAAACAAGCACATACACATGCACACAGAAACACATACACACACACATATCCAAACAACCATATACACATGCACACATACACACACATATCCAAACAAGCATATATACACGCACACATACACACATGTGCATAGGCAGACAAGTATATATACATGTAAACAGATACAAGAACACACACACACATACATATGTAAAACAGACAACATGCATACGTACACCAACAAACACACACACACACCGACAGTACACACAAGGGAACACATAAACACAAAGAGAAAAAGAGAAGATCTTTGTTAGTGATACCTTACCACAAGCAAAGTTAATATCACTCTATTACAACAGCCTGCATTTATTATAATGGTCATAACTGTTATATTAAAATATCTTTACCTAAATTAAATATTAATCAACACATAATCATTTAGGATAATCTGATATGCAAGACTATTACACAGCCGAGACTGAATTAGACCCCCACCCAAAGGAGCGTGGGTGAACTTTTTATAATTGCACCATTTTGCCAGACTATTTCCTAGGTCCCAAGTCAGTGCAGAATGGTGCTGCACAAAGCATTGATACTAGAAAGCTATCACATTACAATCAATGAGTTTTGTTAGTTGACCATTGAAGCTTCAGGAGCAAGTTTTACAAGGAGTTTTGATCAGGTAGAGTTTTGATAAAGAACTGTATGTGTTATCTTAGTCACGTGTTTTTGACGTCAAGAACTTGTGTTGGTGATGTGTAAGGCTTTTGCCATGGTATCATTTCAGTGTTGCAGGAAATGTCACTCTACGAACAGTGAGTTCTTTCACTCTAGAACAGCAAAACTATCCAAAGACAATTGAAACCCACATCCCAGTGATAACTGTGTTAGATCTGACAATACACCATTGTGTTGTCTCAAGCAGACACACACGCACGCACACACACACACACATATTTACATATAACACTGAGAGTATAAACATGCACATACAACAATATACAGACAGGAAGACAAGTACACAAACACAAAGAATCACACACACACACACACACACACACACACACTCACACACACGCTTCAAGAAACTCAGAGAGTTGCTGTAACTCCAGCTGTTTACTTCCCAACAGTCCTGTCTCATTGACAACTGAAATCCGTGTGATAACATGTCCCATAAAACCACCTAGCACTAACCTGCTGTTTTGTGTAAGAGGTAGAACTTTAACAGGCATATACACTTGCAACTGCACAATATATTTTTAAAAATCATAAAATAGACTGAATATGTATTAGATGACATTCTTACTATGTATACTCTATTATAGTATGTGACAGCCTCTGAAATGTGGTGTGAGGCTAAAGAACACAACAAGACCTGCAGTCAGCACTTCCCAGATATCTGGTGATATTGACCCGGTGTGCTTGACTAGAAAGGTCCAACCAGCCTTCCTGGAACACCAATGATTTACTATTGCTTTGAGGAAAACATCCCTCACTCCTAATTGAGCTGGCGAACCTGTCCGTCATTTAATATTCGGACAGCTTTAATATTATATAATATAAAATATTTAATATTCTGACAGCTTTCATTGTATTGGCTTGTTGACAGCGTCTCGCTGAAATTACTTTCATATAATTTTTTTTCTGTTTTACAAACTTGATGAAACGAGAAACAACTGTGCCCAAAAAAATAAGTGCTGTCTGCTGATAAACATTTCACACTGAGTTAATACATAGTTTTGGAATGCAATGAATGAAAGGATTTTTCCTGATTTACTTGCAGGGACGGTGAGTAGTAGTTTGCAATGTCCAACAGTGCCTAGGAGGGAGGATGTGACCACTCAAACCCATTTTTCATTACAAACAGAGAGACTACTGTAGTTCTGTAGTTCTACGCACAATGAGCCCTTCAACAAAAGAAGAACACATCAATATATGACTACAATTGTGCACAATTGAGACACACACAGGCACACATACACACACTCACATGTACACACAGAAACAGAAAGACAGACACACTGATTTAGACACACAAACACACAGACGTGCACGAATGCACACACACACACACACACAGACACACACATACACCTCAGATGCAAAGCTTGGCCTGCAGCATATATTTTACATTGGCTTGGGACACACTGGGTGTTGTTGCCAGTGGGCTGATCTGGGAGAGAAGGCACCCTTTGGCACAGAGTCTGGGAGCATGACCATGCAGGGAGCCCAATTCATATTCTCTCCATCTCTCTAGTCTTTCTTCCCCCACCTCTCTTCTCTCATCTCCACTCTCACGCTCTCCACTGCCTCTCTCCTTCTCTCCCATCCCCTCTCTCTCCCATCTTCCTCCATCTCTTTCTCTTCCTCTATCTTTTCTCCTCTCTATCACTCTCCCCATGTCTCTCTCCTTTCTTCCTCCACCCTCTTCTCTCCTCTCCTCTTCTCCTCTCTCATGCTCTCACTGTTCTCTCCATCTCTCCTTGTCTCTCTTCTTTCTTCCTTCCTACACTTCTTCTCTTCTCTCTCACTCTATCTTCTATCTCACTTTCTCCACAAGGCCATATCCCTCTCTCCTCACCTCTCTCCCCATTGCTTTCTGTCCCCTTCTCTCCCTTTCGTATCCTCTACCTTCTCCTTTCCTCTCCTCTTCCTATCCCCCCCTTTATCCTTTCCCCACTGTCCTCTCCTGTTCTCTCCATCCACCCTCCTCCCCCCCCAGTCATTGTGCCACAGGCCCTGGCATGCATTAAGTCCACATCACGCAGGGGCAGTGAAAGGACAGCCTGGCAGTGCCAACTCTACACTGGGCTACACACGGCTGGTACTTTGGAACATTCTAGAAGATCGTCACTGAGCACACTCACCCACCCATGCACTCCCAGAGAGTGGGCTGGATAGCGGATGGTTTAGAGAGAGGGAGAGAGGGAGAAGGTGAGAGAGATGTGTGCCAAGATGTGAGTAAAGTAGGTAAGAAAATGGATCCACATTCTGGAAGCACTTTGTCTCAATCAGAGCCCTGAGGATAGAGAGTGTCAAATAATGCAGCACACATAGCGCAAACAGAAACCTACATGGCACACATGTATGTGTGTGTGTGTGTGTGTGTGTGTGTGTGTGTGTGTGTGTTTGTCTGTGTGTGTGTGTGTGTGAGAGAGAGAGAGAGAGTGTGTGTGTGTTTGTCTGTGTGTGTGTGTGTGTGAGAGAGAGAGAGAGTGTGTGTGTGTGTGTGTGTGTGTGTGTGTGTGTGTGTGTGTGTGTGTGTGTTTGTCTGTGTGTGTGTGTGTGTGAGAGAGAGAGAGTGTGTGTGTGTGTGTGTGTGTGTGTGTGTGTGTGTGTTTGTGTGTGGCACATGAGAGAGTTTCTCAGCATGGCCACTTAGCATGTGTGTGATCTGGAGACTACACAAGACTATCGATCCGCCTGCCCGTCACAGAGCAGAGCAGACAGGCCAGAGAGTGATGGAGCAGAACAGATACATGTCCTCTCACACCACACTGGCCTGCAGTCAGTCAGTAGGTCTGTCTGTTCTACCTATACTGTCTGTCTCACTATAAACAGACACACAGACCCATGCTGTTCTTCTTGTCATTCGGTTATAATGTTGGGATGGGCAAAAATGAATGCATTTGTGCATTTCTTTTTCTTAATAACAGGCTAATAACAAGGTAATAACAGGAAGATGCAAAATGAATCTCAATGAAAACTTTCGACAATATTGTATCATATGGTATGACATTGTGCTGTATTGCGTCTCACATTATCTTACTGTGGTTTGTCTCACATTACATAGTGCTGTCTACAAACATCGCCTATGAGTCCTACTGTTGCTGTTACTTGTCTAATTTTTATTGTACAAAACTACTAACCATCTGTCTACATTTCTGTTTCATATCAATAGATGCTGCCTAAATGCTGCTGCTTTCTAAATACTGCCACTGCCTAATCAAATCACACATCTATCAACAGCCATCAACATACCTCTGACAAACACTAACCACGTTCTCTCTCTCTCTCTCTGTCTGTCTGTCTGTCTGTCTGTCTATCCATCTTGTATCAAAACAGCCTTTAAACAAAACCATTCACACCATTGTCTGTTTCTATGCCTGATATATGGTCTCAAAACTGCACCTCATGCTGGAACTCTTGTTTTGGCACCTCCTTTACTTCGGCTTCTGTTTTAGTTTCACTCTATATTTGCGGAATTCAGATATGAAAGATTTAGTTCACAATCAATATAAAAGTTTGACTTATTCCAGTATGGTGTATGTGAGGGTTATTATAATGCATGACAAGTTTGGAACTCTTATTTTCACATCTCACTTGTTTTTGGTTGTATGTGTGTTTAAAACCTGCATGGGAAATGCTGGCTATTGAAATACTCTATTTATAAAAGGGTATGCATGAAAAGCTAAATCTAGTCTCAGAGCATGCAACAACATTGCTTGTGAACACGCTATCTTGCTGTCAGTGAAATCATGAGATTATTCCTCCACTGTTATCTGTCCCACTCGGGTCTTTCATGCTGCTCCACTCTGCCTCTGACACCCTGTGTTCTTTATCTCACTCACAATGAGCAACGCTGCCTGTGAGCGGATCTCTCTGTCGGCCTCTCTCACAACATGCAAACGCTGCCCATAGCACTGTCTGTCTATCTGTCTGTCTCGGTCTGTGTCTCGCACACAGCAACAGAGCAACACAGCGATTTAGCACTCTATCTGTGTGGCACAGACACACACACACCCACACACATGCACACACACACCCACACACATACACAGAGAGTTAAATGAACAAAGCAATGACATCGTCTGACCGTAGCCCTGCATGGCATGACAGCAATGCCAAGCAGAGATGGTGCCAGGTGCCTTGGGGAGGTGTGTGTGTGGGGGGGTGGGTATCTGTACATGTGGGAGTAGGGGAGTCCGGGGTGGTTTGGATGGAGGGGTTTGCACTGCTCTGCCACCTGAATGCCACACATGCTCCGAGTGGCACAGTCTCGGACCGTCACCCACCACGGATTTAAGCTCCAGGATGATTAGCCAAACAAACCGTTGCTTGCAGCCGTCGACCACAATGAGTACAGACTGTGGCACAGACAAAAGTCCCACCAGGCAGACAGATTCCTGCTCCTCCACAGTTATGCCCATGTGAGACATCAGGTCCAGAAATACCAAAGCCAGGATGTGTGTGAAAATCTACCCTTTTCTATTCCCTAAATATAAAACAATCTCTGGACAAGCCTCTAGACAGTACAGACACACACACACACTCCTATTCTCCCTTATCCTCCCTCTCAGCCGAAGAAAAAGGGGCATGTCAAGCCACTGATACTTTTATCGTCAGGGACAACGACCTCTGATGACCTCCTGTTGTCAGTCATGGCTCTAATGCTCCATAATCCCATATCGTGACACCACACTTATCAGGGCTTTCAGAACGAAAGGAAAGTGTACATGCAAACACACACACACAAACACACTAGCTGCCTATGTCTGTCTCACACACATACATACACATTTACAAACGCAACACAATCCCTTTCTGCATTTTTTCGATTTTACTCTCACCACCTCCTTTCATTCTCTCTCTCTCTCCCTCTCTTTCTCTTTCAGTTTTTGTACTCTCTCCCTCTTTCTCTATCTCTATCTAAATAAGAGGTCATTATCTACTTGCGCTGTTGAAGTCTAATCCCAGTGCCAGGAATCAGGATCATGCAATCGAGCACCATAACACTATTATTTTCCATACCTACTCTCCCATAGCCTAAAGTAACCTCCACGAAGGCCTACATCAGTACAAGCTCCTATCAACAACAATGACTGTGCCCATGTTGCGAAGGCCACACTTTGGCTGTTTTGCATGTGGGCTGCACTTGCAGGAAACAGTAGAAGCCTGTGAACGTGAACATGATCGTTGGTTGCAGGCAGAGATATCACACACACACACACAAACGCGCAGACACACACAGGACACTGGTGCACAAACAAGTCTATGTCTTCTGCTAGTGTCTTAGGCACTTTTGCAGTATTAACACTGAACTTTTACAGGACTTCTTACTCATTTAACTCTATAATGTGTTGTTTGCTGGAAAAAAATGAAATTGCAATATAATAATGTCTGATGAAACATGACCAAAGATATGACATTCTACATTCTACAGTTCTAATACGGTATTTTGCACAGGAAGGATGTGTGTTTGAAAATGCGGACATTGTTGGTCTCAATGTGAAGTTGCAAAACCAGTGACAGCAAAAACAGTACATGTCCCACAATGCACTGGGCAAACAGGAAATGAGTTTGTTGTATTTGTAGCAGTTAGCTTGGACAAAGCAGCAGACAGAGGAAGCAACATTTGTTACAGAGATGGGGCTGATAGGTCAGCCTGTACTGACATCGAGAGTTGACCATGTAGATAACCAGAGGTCTGTGTGTGTGTGTGTGTGTGTGTGTGTGTGTTCACTAGGCCACAGACATAATCAAAAAGCCCCTTGGGGAGTGTAAAAACTGGTAAAGAGCAAGACAATCTCACATAATCCAGACGGCACATTGACCTTCTTTGACAATGAGTGCCAACTTCCTCTTCTTGTCTCTGTAGCCCAGTAGCATAGTGTTCTGCTACTGCTGCTGATGGGACTAACTTTAGCATGCAACTCCCATCCTTGCACAGTCAGCAACATTTAACGTTTTGTTTGGGCATCACGTGTTTCCCCTTACCAGATGAACTCGCTGATTACAGCCATAATCAGAGTTTAGAGGGACTGATCATGCCAGACATGACCATATATGACCAAAAAGGGCCTCACTTTGCTTTAGTTGGAAGAATGAGTGTTTCTTTATCTTGTGATGGTCTATTTCTCTTAATCTGATGATGGTCTTTTTCCCTGTTTCCCTTTGTGCATTGAAAGTCTTCATCTACACCACTCTGTCCTAATTCTAATTATCTATATCTAATTATGTTACAATCCAATGTATGAATAGGTCTGTATAGAGGAGAGAATCTACTAAGACATACTGTATTGCTGCTAATAAATCTTGCTCCACTGAAGCAGTACAAATGTATCTAGTACAAAAGGGAATAAACTAACTGAGAGGCCCTTTCAGAAACCAAATAAAAGCATCATAGTAGTCTCCAAAAGCCAGGCTGCAACCCCAACACACACGCACAGCATCTGGTGCTCCCTGACCAAGCAACGGTCTCAACAGCAAGTGGCAGGATAACGGGACCTAATGGCTTTCATTACTGACCACTCGACCAGCAAAATTTGTGAGGCTGCCCGGCAGAGGCGATGACAAGCCCACTGAGGCAGACAGGCACGTAATGACACACACGCTGCACTGCCATTCTCAATGGGGATGACGCGGGTGGAGGGGAGGCTGACGACCGAGCAGCTAAGTTTTGAGGATAGAGAAATATATGCGATGCTGTCCCACGGAGAGACCCGACGTCTTAATGGGCGAGTCCGTTATGACGGGCCGAGAGAGAGGAAGGTCTCTCTCAGCACTACTCACAGAGACATCACGCACGGCACGACGGTGCACGGTGTCTGTTGGGACTATGTGACACCAGGCTACTCGTCTCCTTTAAAAATGGACGCGCACATCTGTCCATGTCGCCCGTGCTAAACCACTGTACAGTAGTAGGTAACGAGAAGCCGTGGCGTGAATGCGCGTCACCCCGGCGTGGCTCGGACGAGCGCACCGGCTAAAGGTCTGCATGAGCGCTCTCCGTTGTCAAAGAACGCGATTTTCACATACCTGTAAAGTGCTGGAGCCTCGGTACCGTGCCTTGCACCCAGAGACTTAGCACTTGCTGCACTGACAGATTAATAGAATAATCCCTGTTCATGTTTCTGCCGCTGCCGCTGCTGCCGTTGCCGCCGCCGCCCGGGTTCGCACCCCTCTTTGTCAAATGGCTGTACGTAGCTCTTGACGAAGACATCGAGGAGACCAGGGTGCCAAGAGGAGGCTTACCCCCGGTGCGCCCCTCTCTACCGGTGCCTCTGTTTCGGCTTGACGTTCGTCTCCGGTCTGGGAATCGAGGGACCGCTTGCTCGTCTGCTCCTTGCCAAGGAGAACGGCGGCTGGTTTGGAGCCATGATGAGGACGGCAAGGCGAGCGCAACGCACACAGTCGCCCTACATCGGCTCGCCTCCCTACATAACGCTTAAAGGCGCAGCCACCCTTAAAGGGGAGTGTTTTGTAGAATATATGACCAACAGTGAAAAATTGCAGTTTATGAATGAAAACTCAAGATGTGTAAATGACAAATTGCACATGTGTGCCCCTGCAGTCTACTGTCATGAACTTTGCCTGTGCAGACTAGATGGATGGGTAGATAGCATGTGAACTGTTGCAAAATGATTGTTATTTCACGCATCATTAATAGTTACCTTATCATCCGGAAGGCCATCGCCTACGGCATAGATTAAAGGCAGCTGTTAGTCAGGAGCAATTCTCGTTGTAGTCTTCACATGCTACATGCCATCACATGCCATTAACCAGTGTCTGTAAGTGTTGACAGCTAAATATAATTGTGCATTTAATTTCAAAAGTGTTTTGGAAGAATTAAGACAGACTTTAATGTATTCTGCTCATAAGCGTGTGATCCTTCTTCCCCTCGCCAAAGCAGAATGTGTGATGCATGGTTTTCTTCACCTTCACCACATCTGAGCTCTCTCAGCTTCATCTAGACAGCTTGAGACAGAGGTGTTGCAACCAAGCCCCTTATTCCAGAAAATTCTCAGCTACAATTGTCTTTTGCTGCCATTCTGCACTTATTTTTGGGTTTGTTGCATTCAGGGAGAAGAGTCTGTAACAATGCAGAAGAAGCCTTAAAGTGGTTTTCCAGGGTCAACCTTGGACCTTCCAATTATTCCCCCACGTGATCTGAGCCGGTTAACGAGCAGTCACCATTCACAGCATTTCACCCTCTGTATTGAGAGTTCATTAAAGGACAACAGCACATAACCTCAAGTCTGCCAATCATTCTCAAGACCGGAGTCAGTGTAAGGTATGGACACAAGTGGTTCAGGTAACATGATGTCAGAGATGGCTTGTGTTCAGGTGTGTGTGAGTGTGTGTGCATTTGTGTGTGTGTGACACAAAGTCTCCCCAAACCCAAGGGCTTTACAGGCACCGCTCAAGACACTGTGTGTTCGTATGCATGCATGTGTGTGTTTGTGTGTGTGAGTAAGTGTGTGAGTGTGTGTGTGTAATGCTTGCAATCAATTGTCGCTTTTTGGAGAAAATAACATAATTATCCAGTCTGGTCACAACTCAGAAATATCACGACATGTCTTCGACATTCATTCATGGTATTTGGGTCATAAAGGCCTGTAATTAATGAGGTAATGTATTCAGACCACTAATCTGCATCTGCTATGGTAATTTGTCATTATTTGAGTTGATGGAAAAGTCTCTTCTCCTCACCTAAGCAACCAAGCCATTTACATTTCAGACAAATCAGCCTTGTTTTGTGCATTTGACCTTGAATATAATGAGATACTCTCTGAGGTCTGAGGCAAAAAAAAACAAAGCAGAAAAAAGTAAAATGTCTGGATGGTTTGTTCAGACATTTGTCTTCTGTAAGCTTTTTATTGTCTAGTACGTGTTTATCCAGCTATCTCCAGTAGATGGCGCATTCATCCCACATTTACACCTTTCTGTAGTGGAAAAGGAGTAGTAGTTTTCCACTGAGGAAAGCAAACCACAGTCACCAACTCTCTCTCTCTCTGTGTGTGTGTGTGTGTGTGTGTGTGTGTGTGTGTGTGTGTGTGTTTGTCAAAGGATCTATTCCAGTCTTTCATATGTCTTTGTTTATTATTATTATTGTTGTTGTTGTTGTTGTTGTTATTGAGGAGGACCATGAATACATATAGGGTGTAGTTTATCTTTTCCAGTAATAACACATGCGGGTGCAATTGATCAGAGCATAGCGTGTGAAATAACAATGCAGCCGGCATTATTCCCCTGTGAAATACTCCACAGCCTTTTTCTCTCTGCTACTTGCCTGAAACAGGGGACTTTGGCTGCAACCTGAGAGCACTGTGTGTGTCACAGCCCAGCTCTTCCCTGCATTGTCTGCCTTCTCCGACCTCTGGGTGACTGTATGAACCTGCCATGCACCGCATGTATTCACCAAATCTCTCTCTCTCTTTCTCTCTCTCCTCTTTTCATTTTTTGTTTGCACGATGTCTCACCATCATTGTCACAGTCATCGTCACCGCCATGTGTCCTTTCTTTTCTTTTTGGCATAACCTGACACCAGTGCAGTGAGATGTCGCCAGGAGCATGCTTCACTCAAACTCACCTATCCAGGGTTTGCCACCCCTCAGCCCCCCCCCCCACACACACACACATACACACACCCTGTCTTCTGAGTGTGAGTCCCCAGGGATGGTGCACTTGGACTAGGGTGATTCATCCATCAGGTCCCCTCCTCTGATGAGCATCCTCTTCAGAGGCAAGGGAGGAAAGGGTGACCTTTCCTGGAAGCTGCAGTGTCCAAGCACGAGTCATAAATTTAAGCACAGCTCTGTGTCACAGTAAGGCAAGCAAAACACAACTGGATTAAGTTTCATTTTATTCATTCATTTCTATCATTCCTTAAGTTTACCTTATTTACGGGTAATGAACCATGGTTTGTTGGTCATTTTTAACAACAGCAAAACAAAAAAAAGACATTTGAGGCATGACTCAAAGCCAACTGTGTCATGATTACAGAGCAGCCACAAGCACAACTACATAGAATTTCACATCATTTTATTCATTCATTGCTTTCACATTTGAGTGAAAATGTTTAGGAGCTTACCTCAGAGGGTTTTTTTTTTCAACAAATTTTAACAAATTATCAGTCAAATACAGACTACTGTGAATTGCACAGTAAGGTAACCCAAATCGGAATAGAGTTTAAAAGTATCATTTCACCAATTCATTTCGCTTGATTGAGAGAAAAATAAGCTGATCTTATCTATTAATGACCTTGGCATGATTTGCCGTCATGCTGATATTTGACAAAAGATGCAACATGCTCCACAATTGCGTTATGACTCCTGACCTGCTGTGTGGTAGCTTTGTGAATTTGCTTTTTATTATTCTTTTAAAAACGAGTGACCTTTCCAGGGCTCTTTGCCTTTTAATTTTGACAGGATAGTGAAGTGTGACAGGACTAAATGGGAGAGAGAGACAGGATGGGATTGGGAAATGACTGTGTGGAGAAGTGTGACGTGGACACTGTAGTCAAGTGTGCCACAGCACCTCATAAGAATGACGTTTAAACTTTCAAGGTCATTTATTGTCATTTTAATCAAAATAGTAATAAATCTAGTGATCATCAAACAGTCCTTATAATCTAGGCCTGTAATTTTTTTTTGTTAACACTCAGGGGGCCTCAGATGGGAAAGATAAGAGCTGAAAGCCTGTGTTTAAATAGAGCTGGGTAGGAAGGACCATGGGAATTAGTCATGGAGTATGACAGCATCCACCTCCCTTACTCATATCCTGGGGCAGCAGTCTCGGATAGGACTCCAATAAAAGAGGATTTCTTCTGATGGAGCCTTTGATGTGGGGTGTTAAACTCTCATAGGCAAAGATAAATGATGCGTTGCTTCTAGTCTTCCGCATTTGACAGGTAGTCTTACGCACACACACTCATACATTTACTTTCTCTCTCTCTCTCTCTCTCTTACACACACACACACACACACACACACACACACACACACACACACCACACACAGAGACACAGCTCTCGGCCCAAGCTCAAAGCAACACCTCCATGGTATGGTATATGCTACTTCCTCCTTACTTTGCCTGTCTTTCTATTCTATTCTATGTATTGAACCATTTCATTCTCCTTTAGCATCTTCCTCTTATTCTTCCAAATGGCAAATCAACAGAGCCAAGTTCCTCTGTTGATTTTTATCATATTCTCTCGATTTGTCTCTGAATGAGTCAAAAAAACCACAACAATGTGACAATTTATGGAAGTGATTTGACAGGCTGCATGAGGTGAGGGCTTAGTTGTAGTTGTGGCGGTATTGGTGGGTAGGTGATTAGATATACTGGGCAGGATGCAGACACACCGCGAGAGTGACGGCAGTAAACCTTTCACCTTTTGTAAAGAGTGGTTAGATTACAATAGCCATCCAGCTGCAGGCTAACGCCGATGTAATTACACGACCAAAGCACAACTTAAAGCTCAATGACACTGAGCAATGACAGGGTGTATTCAGAACCTCAACCCAGGGTGGTATCAGTGTCCATCACCCACCACGCCTGTCAAAAACTCACCACATCAAAAAAAGACCCTGTTCTCCCCCCAAAAGCATCCCCCCAGTAATGCTGTGGGGACACTGGGCTAAAAACCAGTCAAGGTGGTTGCACACATGAAAAGGAAACAGAACCCTGTTATTATTGTGGTTCCCAAGAAGGCCTCAGAATGTCAGGCACACCGCGCAGCACAGTGACTCATGGGAGGTCAGAATGGAGACAGAGTTTTTGGTCGTGTCACGGCAGGCCTGGTGTATGTGGGTGTGTAAGATGAGTACCGTCTGCCTTTCCAGAGGAGAGTATTGTTCACCTCAGGGCATAGAAATTCAGAAAAGTCAACATGGCACTTAGAAAAAAGCATTACCTGGAACTGTCAGTCCGTAACTATCAGCTAACAGATGTCTGTGTCAGATGACATTATTGATAATATCAGTCTATATCTGGATCCTCTGCAATAAGGCCACTGTCAGTCAGAATATGATGTCATATCAGGATGGGTAATAGATGTTTCTGTTGATGTGAGTAAAAAGTCCAAAAAGTCACATTTCTGCTATGACAGTATTATGACAAAATTGCGTGTTTCACTTTTCTGGTTTACATAGTTATTTGATATGGCTCATAGACTCCCATTCACAGATGGACACAGTGGTGAATGTACCAGCATGCAAAAGTAAACACACCATTGCACTGGCTGCTCTATTTTCTGACCAGTTCTATTTATTCAGTGGACAATGAAGATACAATGGTACAATGAAGTATATTTGGGCATTTTCACCCTAATGCAATGCAATTCCATATATATTTGGTGGTGGAGAAACAGACACCAGACATACCCACAGGGGAAAAAAAGAATTTTATACTGCTCATTTCTCTCTTTCAATTCTTTCCCTGTCTTTCTCTGTCTGTTTCTGCTTTTCACTAAATCTCTATCCCTCATTCACTTTTCTAGGCACATATTACTCTCTCTTACTTTCTATCTCTGTCAATCTAACTCTATCTTTCTCTCACTAATCTACTCACCATTTCTTTTTGTTCCACTATAATTTTCCTCTCTGGCAGAGGAAACAGGCTCTTTGAGCAGTTCACAGGTAGATGTTATTCTCTAGTGGAGGTTTGTTGCGAGCCTCAGCCCAGAGTTCACAGAGATGCTGTTTGTTTGAAGTCAAACCCAGGCATCATCTCTGTGTTAGCCACAAATGTACCAACAGTGAAGTCATTTTACCGAAAAACAGGAAAGAAAGTAGAAATAGGTTTAACAGAAACCCTGAATGGGGCTTTCAGAAGTTTTTTTTCTTTTTCATGGTTGAAACTAACACTAACTGTAACCCTTTACTTTAGCTGAGTATCACAAGAATGAGTCATACAAATGGCAGATTGCTTATACTGTTGTCACAGCTATTAGCATTAACATTATCACTAATTAGGTTATGGGATTTTTTTCTTTTGTAAGTATGTTGTGTGCCTGTGTGCCTATGCTATGATAATCAATTATGCACATTTGACTTTCACATGGACACTACCACTCACTGTAATGATGTTTAACTGGACATGCCCTGTGCTAAGACAAGCTTATGACACAATAATTATATGTAGCGTGTAAGGGTGGGAATCGAGGACCAAAAATTGAGTAGAATCGACAATCAAATGCTTCAATTCACTGGTACCTTTTCCCTTTGACATTATCAAACCAATGTGGTGAGCGGTGTTGCTGTAGTGGTTAAGGTTACACTGACTAGCTTTCTAGTAGCCTGGAAATTGTTGTTTTGAATCCTGGCTACCACTGTTGTGCCCTTGAGCAAGGCACTTAACCCTAACATTGCTCTAGGGAAAGCCCTGATGTAATTGATAATTGACAAATGTAAGTCGCCTTGGATAAATTCTGTTATATCTTTTCATGGGACAACATAACATATAGAACTGATACCTTCATAAAACTAAAGACACCTTAGAGTACAGCTTACAGCAAACATGTCCAAAGTGTGCCAAATCTGTCAATATTGTGTAAGCACCATTATTATGCAGTGCTTTATTATGCAGAGCTACACAGGTTTCTACAGGAATTCTCTTCCACTCCTTCATGATGACATAGAGCTGATGGATGTTAGACACCTTGCTCTCCTCCAACTTCTGCTTAAGGATGTGCCACAGGTGCTCAAATGGGTTCGCTGCAACCATACGAGTTGACTGGTGGTAGCAAGAAGTGTAATCTCTCAAAGCAATGAAGACATTTTGATAGAGTTAATCAGAGATTTACAGTATCTTAAAACAGACATACATTTTTTGTGTGTATATAGAGTAATTGTGTGTATATATATAGAGAGTACTTTTTCTATCTATCTAGGGGAGTAAACCCTTATAAGTATTCAATTACTATGTACAGTACTCTACATTGTATTCATTAAATTTACTTGTACACTTGATAGAATAAATACCAAGTATTTCTGGCACAAAAACTTGTTGAGGTCACAGATTTCACAGGATTCACAAAAGGCCACTCAGTTCACCACCTAAAATTTCCTCACTTAGCTTGAGTCCACATCAGAATGTTTTGCTTGCTCCTGTGTGAGGCTTATCCACCTCCCTTTGCTTAATTACATGAAAACCTAATTTCTATTTCTGACGCGGTGATGCTACGGTAACTATGGTTAATGATTCACAAGAGACCACTGTGTATGCCCACCTAAACAAAACTCCTCACTCAGTCTTATCAGTGTCTTCCATCTAGATGCCTCCTTACTGGAGAGAGGAGATGGCTGAGACATCCAGGGACTGCTCAGCTTTGCCAGTGCTCAGCCGCATATCAGATAAGCAGGAATATGCACATGGACCCGGCATCTGCCAGCCAATCTGGTCTGCAGACGTCACCCAGTGCTCTCTGACCACTGCGGACAAAGACAAGAAGAACAGCGTTATCAGTGAGAATGACGCTACAGTCTGTGACTAGCCTACGCTGGGAAGTGGAATGGGCTTGTGTGGCTACAGGAATGAGACAGTATCCATCCTGTCTCTATCAGAGACAGTCACAGCCAAGGTCTGCCAGGGCTGGGGCAGACACCAAGGTCTGGCAGAAGGGGAAAGAGATTCCTATCAAGACATGGTGGTGTGCTCCCACATGACATGACCTTCTCATTCTCATAAGAACACAGGGCCTATACTACAAAGCAAGTTTACTAGCTGGATGTACTCATATGGTGAATGTTCACATAGGTGTGCATAAACATGCGTACACGTTATTCAGTACACAGACACGAGTCTGTGTGAGCATGTTTGTTTATATTTATATGTATCCTACTATGTGTGTGCGTGTGTGTGTGTGTGTTAGTGTGTGTGTGCGTGTGTGTTTGTGCTATTAAATGTGTTTACATGCATGTGCTTGCAAGTGTGTTTTTTCTATACATGGGTGTGTCATTTATAGCATTTCTAGCATGTCTGTAATATGAATATGAATGCCTTGTTGTCCCCTCAGATAAGCTGCCTTTCATGGATCATATTATCCATTCATACAGTATAGCAGCCCATGGCCAGTGCATTTGTATATGAAAGAAAGGCCCACAACAAACAAACTCGTGATATGACGCAATGCTGCAAAACAAAAGACTTGCATTGATGGTGGACCATGTTGATTCTTGTTTGCTACCTCACCTAAATCCCCGGAGTTGTGTTGTCAGTCAACACAAAAAAACATCAACAACAACAACAACAAGAAACTTAAAGGCCTCTGCCCAACCTCCACCCTAACGCAAAGCCACATCTTGATTTATACTATATATAAAATATGAGTTTATTTTTCAGGCTTTTTGCCTTTAAGTGTGAAGACAGTAGGCTTATGGTTAGAATGAATGGAAGCATGTCAGAGATAAAGAGTTAGGGCAAGAGTAGAGTGGGTGGGTCTGAGTCAAAGCCAAATCCTGGTGTGGGTACATGGAACATGGGGTTGGGAACAACACAGCTCCTACAGGTCCAAACTTCTCAGGCCCAGATTCCCAGATCTTCCAAATTCTATTTTGAACAATGACAGTGTGGAGCAAGTAGTGGAGCAAGCTCAAATCCTCAAAAAAACACATGTATGTGTAACACATATGTATTATATAGTTATGTAAGCTGTTTTGGATAAACTCATCTGCCATATGTATCAATATAGACATACATATAGTAAATGTTTGTAAATGTAATTTAGAGAGTTGACAAATCGGTCCTGTGTGGATGTGGTACAGATGTACATATACATGTGGTGGTGTAGACAATGTCACAAGTCCATCTAACCCCTGATTGTAATAGGTAATGCCACCATGGGCCTATACAGAATCTGCATCTTACAGACTATTTTAGCTGCAACGCAACGTAGTTATAGCCTAGAAATCTACCCTAGCGGTAGCAAATAGTTTTGCTCAGCCCAGTATGTTTAGCCACGCATCATGGGGCCTTCTATCAAATCTTGGTAGGACCAATCTTAACACTTTATCTTTGTAGAGTCGTTGTGCGGGCTTAGCACTATGACGACAGGGCTGTGACAGCAAAACAACTAAGATGGCTGTGGCCAAGGAACAACGGTCATTTGAACCAACTTTGGCATTAAGTTTGGTTTTTCCTTGAAAGTTGAACAGAAAAGGGCAAGTTATTTGTTTCTCTGGCTGTTATGCCAACGTTGTTCTGATTGGTCGTAGCACTATCCTATTGAGGCATTTTGAAAGACAAACGCTGATTCCAATCCTAGGATTGAACCCAGTCTATCTATGTCCAGACTATACATTTTGATGTTAAAGTCAGGCTTGTCAGGCTAACACAGTTAGCCATGGAACTAGTTTATGTTTCCCCTTCTACCATGTTGCCAGCTTGTTTGTAGCTGTGCAATATATATTGGTAAAACTTACTCCCAATGCCTCAGGAGATGTGCTAGTGAGTGAAACTAGCAGCGCACCCTTTGATTATAGCTCACTTCCTCACTCTCACTGCAATTATAGCGCACTCATCTCCCACTCCATAATGCTGCAAGTTGCAGGATCAGATTTGGACAAGTGCAAAGCTGAGCCATGCAAGATAGCCCAGGTTACATAGCCACACATGTGGTGTTGATTAGATACAGATCTGTCTATTCACCAAACCAGATATCTGGGTCCGTGCTGGATCCGCCCTGTCTCTGGTTCAAAGCCTATGTAACCAAGGTCATCCCACAAGGTCCAGCCCTCGGCTTGAACCCTCAACCTCACAGCAACATCGGATTGGGAGTCAAGCGTACAAGCCGGTCAACTAATTAGGCCATCTTGGAAGGCATCAGAAGCGAGGTCTACTAACTTTCCACATGCACAGCGAGTCTAGCTGCCATCTGTTACACTTAGTAGTCCACACTGGTGATGACTGATAACAATTACTTACACTTACATACTGGATGACCTTGAGGGGGTCTACATGCCACATCCTTCCTTGGCAGAGGCCCTATATTTATCCATTTTGTTGTAGTTAGCATGCAACAAACACACCACAGAGTGTGAAGTCAGGAATAAAAAACCTCTACACTGTACACCCTGTGGCTGACCTTCTCACACTACAACACAGGATGAGGAAGAAGAACTCACCACACACTTCCTTTATTTTGAACACAGTCGGGAGAATGAATACTCTGATCTCGCAGGTTACTGTCCTTGGCTTGGAGAGTTATTTACCCATAAGCAGAAAGGTGGTTACTGTGTACACACCAAAGGTCTGTGGATTAAGCACAGAAATAGATTGGCTTTATTACGTAATGCTGATATTATGTATAGTGTTTGAATGTGCACGCACACGCATATGCATACACACACACATGCACATTTGCGCACACACATAAACACATACACACTAACACACACACAATTTTAAACAATGCAAATATTGTTCCAAAACCTTAATTGCTCGATTTACTTACGTGCATTCTGCCTATGAATAAAATTAAGTAAACAAAGATAATCCATATTCTGAATATAGAAATAAACAATTCAGCTCCGCAGAGAAGAATAATACACCATACATCTACTCATTTCATTCATCATTCCATTTCATCTACCCTAACGTCACACTAAACACTTCATTCACGAGATGCAAAAAAAAAAAAAACAATCAAACAAAGAGAATTGAATTTCAAAGGTCTTTTGTGTTTTGTGCTCTTGCAGCTTCAGCAGAGTGCCAGCCACATGAAGGCTGTTCTGGAGGGAATCAGGTAAACAGAAGGCCATGGCCACCACTAATTTGTTTTTTAAATGAGCCCGAAATGCATAAGCTACTAATCCCTTTTGGGTGCTTTGTGTGCTAAGAGATAAATGACTCTGCAAACACAACTGTGCGCATAACCCTCTGCCGCCCCTAGCCCCCCCCCCCCTTCCCAAACACACACACACACACATACACACACACACACACTGCCAAAACAGCATGCCAGGGTGTAGCATGGTATGGGATGGCATGGTGGCATGGCTGAAAACTGATGTCACTTGCGTTGGCACTGTAGCTTGCCTGGTACCCATCTATGCCTGGCAGCAAATTGCAGGGTGTTGTGACCTCGCCTCCCCTTTCCCTTTTTTTTTGTCCCTTTCTAAATGGAGCCCATTTTGTGGCGAGAGAGAGAACAGTGTTCTTCTCTCCTATCCCTCAGCCTCTCTGTGAAACTGAACGATGAGTTGAAAACTCGACGATAGAACTCCAGAGCCTAAACACAAATTTCTTGTGGCATGGTAGTACTAAATTCCACTTTAAGCTCAGTTTTGAAAAGTGTAAACAGAGTAATGAGCCATAATTTGTGGTTTTAGTAGTAGCGGAGAGGGTAAAAGGAACAAATGTTCATTAAGTTATGTGTCGAGTCGAGCCTTCATACGCTGATACAGAAGATCATTGAAAAGTTTATATTGTGACGTTATTTGACACTCCCACTTATGCAGACCGACACTATTCACGTTTGCTCCCATCGTAACATATCATGTTGCTCTATCTTGGTCATGATCTTTGGTAGTAGTAATAGTAGCAGTATGTGACATACTGTGTGTGTCTATCTGTCATAGTAAGCATGGACAATAACCAATGGTGGACAATGAAAAGTGAGTCACAATGAGTCTATGTGCAACTGTAGCACTATATAGAACATTGTAATGGTAGCCAATGGTAGCTGCTATTTGACCAATTTGTATTATAGGAGACTTTAGCACTCCTGAGTTTTAGCTGACCCTGGGTGAATAAAGGGCTAAGCACAACAGGTACCAGAGATTCTACAACAGAGCACTCTAGAATATTTGGTTTGTGCCATAGATCCATCCTCCCTTTTACCAGTGCGAGCCCATTTGGAGATCAGGCACAGACTGATGCTCAAAAGCCATCTAAAATAACACAGGAGGATTATGGATTTTCACCCAAAGGCCCTTGTTGACTGCAAATATGTAGGACAAAATGAGGTGGCCTGCTTTCGGCTTTTCGTAATGAACTGTGACAGGGGTTCTATTTTCGTGGCTGTTCAGGGTTTTGACACTACTTGACATACTTGACACAGATACACACACATACGTGCACACACACACACACCACAAACCACTCCTCTCACCTCTGCCTCTCTGCTTTCTGTTGGGTCTCACCCAGCTCAGCTGGTTCCATTTTTAGCCAGAGAAGCTCTCTCACAAGCTTAGTGGCATGACCCCTCTGTTCTTACACAAAACTCTAGAGGACTAACACACACACACACACACACACACAGACAAAGTCTCTATCCCCCATCGTCCTTATAGGACCTTCCCAGCCTTGGGGAGCATGGGTCTGTTATAGCACTCTCTTCCTTGGTCCACAGAGACACACTAAAAATATAATTCATAGGACAGCAGTGACAGGTCTCGCCAGATCTTTAAAGCACAGGCATGCAAAAGCACACACACGCACACACACACACACACACATACAGACACACATACACATATGCACACACATACAGTAGGCATGCACACACAAAAACAAACAAGTGGTCGCATGAAGAAATGTACCCACACATTTACAATCACATGCAAACATTTGTGTGGCTATACCATGCTACAAACACACATGCACAGAGGGAGGAAATTACTTTGAAATTACCACAGTGTCATATTACTGTATACATAGTAGTGTCACATGCATACTTGAAATCAGATTAGTATGCTTGTTGTATTCATTTCTCATTAACACATTAATGCACAGTATATATTTAGCCTGTGCATAGACATATGTCAGCATGTGTGACCGGTTCATATGTGTGCAAAGATCCTGTGTGAGTGTACATGTGTGATATGTATTTATGTGTGTGTGTTTTGTGTGTGTATGTGTGTGTGTACATATCAGTGTGCAAAATAAAAACTACTACTACTTTCATTCATGGTGGGGCCCCTGACAACCACAGAGCCATGTCCTTTTTCTTCCTACTTCTCCTGTAAAAGGAGAAGTGTGTGTGTGTGCGCGCACGTGTGTGTGCATGTGTGTGTTGGACCAGGGGACTACTGTGTTTTGGAACAGAAGCGCTCAGCCCATTATAAGTCCTCCCCTCCCGGCCATCTGATATGTTTAGCAGTGGTGCTGCACAGGCCGGCCCGAAGCCTCCAGAATGCAGACTATTCCCTTGATCTGGGCTGGACTCAGCAGGCAGGCATCCGGGCCCCAGCCTTGGGTCAGCGGGCTTAACTGAGCAGTGCTATGACCCAGGTGTATACGTGTGTGTGTGTGTGTGTGTGTGTGTGTCTGACTGATGTTAAGAAGGACTCAAGGTCGGCCCTGGGGTTGAGGTGGCAATGGATGTGGTTGGTTTATGTGTCTCTGCAGTTTTGGCAGTGGCTTTTGGCTCTATTCTTCACAAGGCACTAACATACACACAGACATACACTCTCTCTCTCTCACACACACACCCACACACACATGCAGACATACACAAACACACACACACACACAAACACACATACACACACACATACACGCAGATGCAGACATCCGCACACACACACGCATACACACACACACACACACACAGTACAATACAGTACATCATTTCTGTGTTTATCTCATCTCTCTTGTGTATCCTCTCTATCTTCTTTGTCTCCGTCTTCCTTTTCCTCCCTCCATCCTGCCCCTCTGCTTTGCCTCCTCCTCTTCCTCCTCCTCCTCCTCCTCCTCCTCTTCTTTCTCCTCTGGGCTTTTCTGGGGGTAAATCCGGAGATGAAGCTGGTGTTTGTGGATGAATGTGAATCAGCCTTGGGCAGACTGAGAGGTGAGGAAGAGTGGATGATGATGCCTCTCTTTCGCCTACTCTCTCTCTTTCTTCTCCATATCCTCTTCTCCATCTTTCCTTCACCATCTACCTCTTGTTTCTCAGCCAGCCCATCTCCTCCTTCTCCTCGGCATCCTGTTTCTATTTCTCTTCTCCTCTTTTTCTGTATCATTGCATTCTCCCCTTTCATCCTCCAAAGCTTATCACTCCTACCATCCTTCTCCTCCACATCCTCTATCACCTTCTCCTCTTATAATTCTAATTATGACCCCCCCATTAATCCTCCTCTTCTTTATCCTCTAACTATCCTCTAGCCAATCTCTATCTCCTATCACCTCTCTCTTCCTCTTCTTCCTCCTCTTCCTCCTGCTGCTGTGGCTGCTGTCCTGTGGTTGTGTCGCCAGGCCTCCAGAATGCTTTGAACAGATGCAGGTTAGGAGAGCTGAGGGTAACCACGATGAGGTATGGCAAGAACTGGGCTGTCTTGCTGACATGCCACAGGCACACATGCACCACACACACACACACACAGATACACACAGACACACACACACACACACGCTCACAGACACACACACACACACACTACACAAAGCCAGATGCCAGTAATAGCAGGTTATCCATCATCTCTTACCCCTGCACAGCATGTGCACACTCACATACACACACCCTCACACACACACACACACACCCTGCCACATTACAAACTCCCTTGTCCCCTCTTACAAATGCCCAGGTTGCGTGGCTGGTGGCTAGGGCTGCAGATCTGACCACTGGGCTGCATTAGAGGGATGCAGAGCCTTGTGGGATACTGGAGCCAGACTCAGGGGATAAGCATCCAGCATCTGCCCTCTCCAACTTCTGTTTGAAACACAGAACACCGGGAGAGAAGCGTGTGGGGTTTACTTGGAATGCCACGGGCACATTCTGTTCCTATGACACACTAGACTTAGGGCTTAAAGAAGATGAGGGGAAGAGGAGAGGAAAGAAGAGAGAGAGAAATGAGGTGATAGAGGAAGCAAGAGGAGAAAAAATGAAAAGATGTAAAAACATGAGGATGAGAAAAAGAAGTAATGTAGTAGTGAGATGAAGGAGAGTAGAGTAAAAAATAGGTAAAAGAGAAGGAAAGCCAAACTGTAAACAGTAATGTGAAGAGAAAATAAGAGAAGATAAGAGAAGCTATAGGGTGAGAAGATATGCTATTACAAGAGAAGAGAGGAGGAGAGAAGAGAAGAAAAGAAAAGACAAAAAAATAAGACAAAACAAATGCAAGAAAAAAAATCGTAGGCTGAAGAGCAGCTGCTGTCTGAGTTGCTGTCTGACCTTTCCCTGCTTGAGTAAGACTCCTCTCGCTGTCGTTTCTTTCTTTCTTTCTGTCTTCTCCTCACTGGTGTAAACAGCCAGTACATTATTGACCTGCGGGCCTCCAGGGGTGGCCAGGTTATTTTGGACCCGTTACAGGAGCACACAGAGAACTTGCAGACAGAGATCTCTCTCTCTCTCTCTCTCTCTTTCTTTTCCCGAGTCTGCTGATAAATGATCTGCCTCACATTATTCCTCCCGGCAGCACAGGTGTCAAAATCAATGAGCCCACGCTGACCTGTACTGACTTTACCAATTCCTGATCAAACACTGGAAAAACAGAATTATAAAGAGAAAAACATTGTCTTTACAAAGTGTTTCTACAGTGTGTGTGTCTGCGTACGCATGTGTAGTGTAAGTGTGTGGCGGGGTGGGGAAGAAGGGCAGTGAAAAAGAATAACAGTCTTTAAGCATTTACCGGAAGACCGAAGAAAATTACCCTTGAAATCAGCTCAACTCTGGATCCATTTTATTTGGGGTATTTTTGTCCTTTTGTGGCTTTGGGAGGGTGGGGGGGGGGCTCTTATTTTGTTTATTTAAGAACACGCTGTGCTGTTGAAGAGGGCAGCTGCTGTTCAGCATTACCACTCCATTCAATGAATGACAGACAGAACACTCTTCTTCTGCTATACCATTGTGTGTGTGTGTGTGTGTGTGTGTGTGTGTGTGTGTGTGTGTGTGTACAGTATGTGTATGTGTGTGTACTAGTACATATGTGTATGTATGTGTGTGAGTGTGTGTGTGTGTGTGTGTGCTGCTACCACTTTCAAGTGGAGCCGCACGTAAAAAAAAAAAAAAGGCAGAGAAACCCAAAGCATGATTAGTTTTGTTGGAGCACTAAATAAACTCATTTGTCTCTAAAATCAAACGCTTGTCACTTCTGAGCTCCGCTTCCTGCCTTTTGTTTTGATTTTTTTCCTCCAATGTTTCCATTCTAGCCATACTTGTTTAATTATTCATTCGTTTGAATCGTTAGGACCACTCCTAACGAGGAGGGAGTGAAATTGCCCATGCCGGGGGGAAGGAAGATGTGAAAGTAATACTCACTTAATGAGCGGAGATCAAATCTCACATGCATATGATTAAGAGTGTGTGTGTGTGTGTGTGTGAGTGCATGTGAGTGTTTGTGTGTGTGTGGGCATGTGTGTGTGTGTCGGGAGGAGGGTGTGAACAATTTTGTATAAGCAATCTCTGAACAACACAATCGAGGGAGAATTTTAATCTTATTCACATCCATCTCTCGTCTCCTTCCTCTCTTCTTGTCTCTATCTTTGTCTTTGTCGTCAATGTCTCTGGGGAAAAGCCAGACAAGCTCTTTTCTAAGAAATTTCTCAACAGATGAGGTAAATAAATTTTCTCTCTTTTCACCTTTTTTCATTCTCTCTCACCATCTTTCTGTCAGTCACTTTTATTATTAAGGATAGGTGGAAAGATTCTTCTTTTATGAACACTCTCTTTATGGCAGAGGTGATATTTCTTTTTATCCCCCCTCTGTGTATCTGTCTATCTATCTATCTATTTTTATCTATCTGTGCATCTATGTCTGCTTTGTCTTTTTTCATTCATTTTAGGCTGAATCTACTGGGCCAGATGGCAAGAGACATGGCATCTATCAGCTGGTAATTATCCAGAGTTCCACAGTAAACACTCTATGTGTGTGTGTTTGTGTGTGTGTGTGTGTGTGTGTGTATGTCAATGCAGGACAGGCACAAACTGGCACAGGAGTGTGAAAGTGTGCTTATAACTTTGAAAGCTGTCCCCACAGTACATTACGTCATATTTACCTCTCACTGTTTCTCCATAACAGGAAGGTGTGTGTGTGTGTGTGTGTGTGTGTGTGTGTGTGTGTGCGTGTGCGTGTGCGTGTGCGTGTATGTGTATGTGTGTGTGTGTGTGTGCGTATGCGTGTGCGTGTGTATGTGTATGTGTGTGTGTGTGTGTGTGTGTGTTTGTGTGTGGGCATTTCAAAAGGAAATGGGTGTAACCCGCTGTAATAATGGCTAAGCAGGAATTCTAATTTTGCCAGACTTGCTTGCTTAGTGGTAATTTTACAGCAGAACAGATGATGTCATTGTGTGATGATGTAGACCCACTGCTCCCATTCCAACAACATTGTCCATTTTCCTTTCTTGGCCATTTAAGTCCTGCGGTTGATCCCCCAAGTGCAGGACAACAGGGAGAGAAGCACACACCAGGTGGTTAGGCACACACACACACACACACACACACACACACACACACACACACACCACTTATGCATTTTCACTCAAACAAAGACAGATGGACACACATACACACCACCTTGTTAATACTCACACAAGGACACACACACACACACACACTCACTTGTTGTAATTTGTGACACACACTTAAGCACACACATTAAACTGTAATACATATACACACAAACACAAACAAAAAACGTTCCTTTCACACACACTCACACACATCTCCAAACACACACACACAGCTTCTCCAGCTGTGGGACCAACAGGAGGTAATCCCATGCTGACAGCTACTGTTCAGAAGCTACAGGTGGTCCTTAAGCAGAGATGGCTGCTATTACTAGATTTGTTTGCTGATTCCTGTCCCCCAAGGGCCAAACAAACCAACCCTGGGCACAGGATAGGCAGGATAAACAAAGCAAACAAACAGTCAAAACAAAACTGAAACTAAAAGGGTTTATAACAACATTTTTTTTCTCTGGCATGCACTTGTGGTAATGGTGGTATCTGTATTCGACTGTGTGGGTTTTCTGCTGCAGGTTGTACTCCTCTCCTTGCGAAGCTTTTGGGAAATTGTGAAAAGTCTGAGATGAGAGTGATTCCTGGTCAAAGTCTGACTCTGGTTATACTGAGGGCAGAGTAACTTGGAATTTTGATGTCAGTGAAACCACCTCAGCTTTTTTTCTTTTAAAAATTGGCCAATGAAATCTCCAGTGAGACAGAAACAACAGAGAAATCAAAAGCGAAAGCAAAAACCTTAAACATACTCTACCTTAGCACCACTGTGTCACCTCCGACATGTACACACACACATCCTTGCTGGAGCTTCATGGTTTTAGGCTCCTGTGATTTTTTTCCAGATGCAGAGCTGAGCTTCTGCGGGTTTTCCCCCTTAAGACACACACACACACACACACACACACACACACACACACACAAAATCTGAAGACCTCTCACAGGTACATGACAGGAGATGAATTATTAGTGTCTAGGGACTGTCTCCATCTCCCACCATTACAGACAAGCCCAATAGAGCTGAAACTATGAGGTGCTAGACACAGACACAAAGGTAGACATCCTGTAGACACACTCTCAGAGGACGCATTGCTGAGGAGATAGACGGCTCTACGGCCAGGACACATTAATCGAGTCTGTCAGATATTTTATCCGTGTGATCACTGAAGAATACACAGACGATTTCACACTGTCTGGTTGACTAGGCTAGTTTGCTGAGGTAAACACACCTGAGAGAGAAAGGGTTTCATGTATTTGAAGAATGTATAAATATGTTATTGTGATTTGTAAATAGAAACAGTTAATATTTCCTTGTTATTTTATGCTTGCATTACAGTAATACAATCTATTTAGCGATAAATCTCTATCTGTGTGTATCTGTGTGTATCTGTGTTCTGACAACCAAGCATTTTCACATTTATGAGATGAGTTGTTGATGAAGCAATGGTAAAGGCATTGTTTAGTGGATCTAAGCCTTAACACTATTACCATATATGGACATAACATGCTTATAGCCATTAAAACATTAAACATTTAGCAGATCTTGACCTCACCCATATGGTGAGTGATGTCAGCGCTCTTTGTTTAGGCACAAATAATGCTGATGGATTTAATTTTACACTCACTGCCCTTTCAGGGGAAGTACTGCTGTGTG
The DNA here is from genome assembly GCA_027481765.1 of Tenualosa thibaudeaui. Lineage (NCBI taxonomy): Eukaryota > Metazoa > Chordata > Actinopteri > Clupeiformes > Clupeidae > Tenualosa > Tenualosa thibaudeaui. Next base: position 6,455,793 of record JAIFZK010000011.1, read on the forward strand.
TATTCCCTGTCAGTTCTGCCTGGCTTACTAACTCCTAGTGACTGGTGCTCTGATGATATCATCTCAGCGCCTTTGAGCTGTGGCACATCTGCACCATCACCCTGAGAGAACCTCACACTACAGAAATCACCTCTGGAACTTCTGTAGAAACACATGGGGCTTATACAGACAGGTGTATGCAACTACACACACACACTATGTGCTCTTTACTTTTCATGCATGCACACACATGAATTGTACACACACACACACATACATGAGTGTGGACACATACACACACCCTGTATGTACATTAATACAGAATCTTGGTACACAAAAAGACAAATGAATCCAACCCACACCAGTACTGTACATCTGTGACAATGTGTGTAATCAGTATGTGTGTGACAATGTACTATGCTGGATTTGGAGTATCATCTCTGTTTATAGTGCAGTTATAAACAGAGTGTGTGCATGAGTGCAATGTGTAGGTGGGAGTGTTTTTTTTTTATGCGACTAGTTGTGTGTACCGTTTTTTGTACCGTGTGTGTGTGTGTGTGTGTGTGTGTGTGTGTGTGTGTGTGTTTGTTTGTTTGTTTGTGTGCACTGTGCAGGATTACACCAACACTACCAATTGTCATGAAGCTCGATTAAATGGTGTGGCACTGGCCTAGAACCAGATTTATGCAGCTTCTCAGACACATGGTGTGGCTCCATAGTTAGTTTCACTTACAGTAATGTTGAAAGATACAGCCTTTAGCCTTGGCAGAGGTCTGTCTCTCTCTGAGCGCCAATTCTAATATATTCTAGTCTGCTATCTAGCCCTAAGGGGCAAATAGAAATGAAACAAAGCATGAATCATGAATCACTTGAATCAGCAGTAATTGCACAATCATAAATGAATAATAAAATAAATAATTACGCAGTGTCTCTTTTCGCAAGATCTGCTAGATCGATGTCTTTGGGCACATCTAGCTTTTTTGCATTACTCCATACAGTTTCAAAAAGTATGTACATGCATCATAATACATGTATGTAAATGCATCTATAATTGCCTGACCATTTTATTTAACCATCTCATTTTAAAACATGTAGAGCAAAGCTCTGCACTGTATTTCACAGTGGCTGTGTGAATCCACTGACACTCAGCTCATCCCCTCATCCCCCCATTTGAAGGACGATGAGTGACAGGGGATGACAGCTCACTCGGGCAGAGTGAAGGCATTCTACAGCACGGTGCGAGTTTCGCGGAGGAGCTCCAAATACTCGTCTAGTCTCGACTGGCACAGGAACATCTACGTCAACCGATCCCTTCCGCTGCCATGCAAGGGGAACATAATGCATGTACAGTGTGTGCCATTCAGAAGGGCACCACAGTTAGTGCTTCTGATACTGAGTCTGACCGTGCAAGATCGAGGCTTGAGTGTTTGCAGTAAACAACAAGATGCCACAGTGGACAGCAAGTCACTTCAAATTCCATGCAGCCAGTGGTCTCAAAGACACAGATTCATGTCAGTGAAATATACCCTGATTTCCTGTTCCTTGGGTTATGTGGAATAAGGTTTGTGATTATTTCAAAACTCCAGACATTCTTCCCACAAAGAAATAGAATATTATTGAATTATTGTGAGAATAACTACAAAATGAAGACATTGTGCAAGTGATAGGTGGTCTCAGGGTAGCCTGTGGCATGCCATAGCAAGTTGTGATTTCTAGTCAGAGTGCAAACATTTAGCTTGTTTATGTAGCACAATGTCAAGATGGTACCCTTTATGTAACGACCATCAAGAGTCCTAGAGTATCTTGGAATAGTCACATAGTTATATCAGCTATGATTAAACAGATAGATTTATGTAGCTCTTGTGAACTGATAATTGAGCTTGATAACTGAGTTTCAATTGACTAATAACTCGAGTGATCACCGTCTGATTAAACAATATAGTCTACAACTTGGAAAGGTGTGATAGCACAATTAAAAATTGGATTGTGTCACAAAAATGAGTGATGAATACCTAATCCCCCTTAGTGGTTGCAAAATAACCATAATCTACTGCCTCTTGAGGGTATTGCTTAAGGGAAATATTTCTTACTGCCTACAGGAAAAGATTGGAAGAGAGAAGCTGTAGCATGTTAGCATGTAACTGAATGCGCTCGCTATGAGGGAAGTGTGGGTAAGCCTGATTAGTGCTGCCCAGGGCTGGTGTTAATGCGATATGGCAACCTGATATGATGAGGCTTCAGACTGGCGGTTGGTGCTGCAGAAACATGTAAGCAATTAATGAACGCCCACGCTAGGTATTCATTCATCAGCGTTTAGCCTTGTCCCTGTGCAGCCATGGGGAAATGGGTAATGATGAGCTAGTTGTTACTGCCTCTAAAAAGGTGCAGCCCTTGATAGTGGCTGAAAAGGCAGCTGATATTTTAGTTCTATAGCCAATATCACCCCACACCTCCTGTCTGTGCTCCAGAAACAATGTAGGAATAGGGTTTATCTGGTTTGCTTTGTTTGTTGTTGTTTTTTGTTGTTGTTGTTGTTGTTGTTGTGTTTTGCTGCAGTCAGGAATGCATCACCAGAAAACCAGATTGTTAGAAATGTCAGATTTTTTTTAAGCAGGCAAATTGAATGAGCAGTTTGTGGATCTTTGACAGAAAAATATAAAAGCGTTCATTCACCAAATACTCACTATTGTCCCTGTGCAGCCATGTGAATGAATAGAGAACTCTTGTCATTGAACATTATGTGCATGATATATATATATATATATATATATATATATATATATATATATATATATATATATATATATATATATATATGAGCTGATAGGTGTGTGTGTGTGTGTATGTATGTGTGTGTGTGTGTGTGTGATGCATATTTATGATGTGTGTGTTGAGTGTGTCATTTGATTCAAAAGAGTGAGTGTGAGGTTTCATGTGTTTGAGTGTCAGAAACGTTATTATGTTTTGTTTATCCTGTTTTTGTGTATGAGTAGTTGTTTGTGCACGCTTCCACACGTTGTTTTTCCTGACACACACACGAGTATGTTTTGTTGCTCAGGAATAAAAACATGCTTCTCTCAGACAACAACTGACCACAGAGACAGAAAAACACATCAACACCATCTCCCCATCTCATCAACTGGGATGTGCTCTCCTCCTCCTTCTCGTCCTCCTCTTCCTCTCCCTGAGGGCCCCAAACGCAGACATCCACAGTGGTGGCAAACAGAGGTCTGTCTCCTGCATTTTAAAGAAGAAATCCCACTCTCATCTCCTCTCAGATTTCACTAGAGTACAAACACACACAGACTCAGGCACATGTGTACACAGAGAGAGAAATATAAACACACACACACATATACACACACACGGAAGCCCCCCATCCATACGTGTTAGCACACACAGCTACTCACTGAATGGTACACAGTTACACACAAAGACATTTACCCCCCCCCCCCCCCCACACACACACATACACACATACACACACACACACACTAATCACTTAAACACAGTGTACTCAGTCATACATAAATTAACACATACATACACAGTAAACCTTTACAAGTGCCCCTCCTGAAGGCTATCCCTGTTATTCCAAGAAGAGAGGGAAAGATTACAAATTTTGGGAATGTGAGCTCTGTTTCTTTCACACCGAACATTACACAGGCTAAAGGAATCAAGCGCAGGTAATATGCATAACAGATTTCAACGTCCCTGAACAACTGTAGATTTTATGGGGAAAAAAAATGCAAAACAAGAACTGTTATCGGTCTCCAGCTGGTGATAAGAACAATGACTCCACATCCCTTGGTCATGACCCTGAATAGTGGCCTGTTTGCCGGGAGACACCTGGGAGTCTGTTTTTGCATGTAGCGTGAGTCACGTTAATATGCTAACGCTAACTGTGAGGGAAAACCCATAATTAGGAGCCAATTTTAATCTGCTGCATTCTCCCTGATAGACAAACTTCCTGAAACAAATCCAAACCAGTGGAGTCTGGAACAATTCAACTCGATGTTCACCAAATCAGATACAGCTCAGTGCTCACCAAATCAGAGTCAGAAATTCTCCAGGTCTATTTCATGGTTAGCCATACCAGAAAGAATCAGCCTGATCAGTGCTTAGTCAAGACTAGACAAGGAGCTGATTCTGCCTTGTATAACCACATATTCATTCCTGATGCTTGTTTCTCAGATGTAGACAGAGGAAGGTACCATTTCTGTTGTTTTGACGATTGTGATGGGTGAGGGCATGTCAGCATGAAAGTGCACAGAGCTAGACCACAACATTTAAGTGTTAAGTGTCAGAGTAAATGCATATATGAGATTCATCCTTATTCACGATATGAAAAACTGCTGATGGTCTGTTCATCACCAAATGTTCACAGTGTGCCACAAGTATACCTTGTGGAGGAAAGATTATATTATTTTAGTATAAGTGCTTTACATTTTCAAACTGTCATACTGTTACACCTATTCTCTCAGCATCATCCACTATTGGGTTTACTTCTCTTTCAGTATGTTTTCACATTTTTGTTCACTTCAAATGTGTGTGTGTGTGTGTGTACACTGCAGAATCTCTCCCTCCCTTCTCTGACCACACAAGGTCTGTGTTTCATTGCTGGCGATCTGTGAAAAGCCCTTGGCCCTCTGTCCTCCTCCAGCGTTTTTTCCATCCAACCTCCAAAACCATTCAGCCATTTTGGCCAATTCGCACTCAGGGAGCAGCCCTGCAGAGAGAAGCCCAAGCCTCAGCTCACCAGCACAAAATACCAGAGAGACAAAAAAGAAATGTAATGACTAGTTCTGCCCCTGACATTGTGAGATTGTCTGCTGTCTTCATTATGTGTATCAATCCCAAAATGTCTGGGATTCATACCAAACATTGCTATGTTATTCACATTTGCAATTCCACATCTGTCAGGAGTGATTGAAACGTAAAGGAATTGAAAAAGCATGCTAAGCTAACAAAGTATCTCAGACATATTTGTCTGGGTTGAAAACAAACAAAACAATGCAAACAAACAAAACAAATGTGCCGGTTGTTTAAGCTGTTAGAAGTGGACAGATGTCTTCTCACGTCTCCCACTCCCAAGGGTGGAAAAACGGCCAAGCAATTTTGCAAATTAACGAACACCTGGTGCTGGTGGCATTATAGGCCTTCATTGTTGGCAGGAAGGAGGAGAACCCATTTGTTTTTTTTGCTTTTTTTTTTTATTCTCCCTCTGTGAGGAAATTCCCTTTGCACAGAGGTAGGCCAAACTGAGTGGTGATTGTGATTGTGTGTCCATTGTCTGAGTGAAGAGTAAGAGCCCATTCAGACAATTCCCATTCAGATATTTTCCTCAAATTTGTTATCTGCGCACAAGGTGGCCTGTATTGCACAGACATGACATCAACAGCATTCTTTCCCCATGAGTGAACAAAAAGGTCACTCACTCACAGCAACTTTATCACCATTATGTGAAAGTCCAGCTGACCTTGTGCCTGGCCTCCTGCTCTTTGCATCAGCAGCTTGACCTTTATTTCTTGTCTGGTCATATAGACAAAGTTACATCCCTGTACTCACACACACATTACACACAGAGACTTATAAACATACCCACACAAACAAACACACACGCACAACTAGTATAAGGGCATGCAGTATATATAGACACATGCATTAACACATATAAGCCTGTTCTCTCGCTCTCTCTCTCTCTATGTTACACACACACACATACATACACACACATTTATGGACAGTTTAGTTCATGGCACTTTTCTTGCAGTCCGGGGTACAGCTGCTTCCTCCCTTTTAACCTATTTGCAAGTATTTTTGTCTATCTTTTCTCTCATCTTTCGCTCTTTGTATCAGCAGTTTGGATTCCAGTTACTCATTTGTTTGTGCTTGACTATCTAGGCCCTAAAATTTTCAGCAGGCTGAGACAGGAGTGTGGTGGAGACTGGAGTTATGTCACTGCCAGGATGCGTATGGAGATTTGATATGGTTTGTGTGGCAGTGTGTGGTGTACTGTGTGGTGTGGTGTGGTGTGGGTTGGTGTTCCAGTGCGGACAGTGATGCTATTGTTGTGCTCGGAATTCTTGGCGCCGTGCCCAAGGCAACTTCAGTGGCTGATTTCAGATGGGACTCAAGGAGCACAAGGGTTTCACAAGAAATGTACAAATCAGTAACACTGCTTCAGACATGGAAGACAACGATGGGTTGTTTTTTGGTCATCTGAGGATTTAGGGCAATTAGGAGTTTTATTTACACACTCTCTCTATCCTTTTCTCTATCCCTCTCTCTTTCTCCCGTCTCGTTCATCTAATGGGCTCCTAGAAAGTTGAGTACGTGGGAAAGGGGCTTGTTAATTCTGCTTACGGCGAAATCTGAATGGGCGTCTCAATGACAAAGAGAAAAACAAAACCAGGGAGGCCATTCTCTGACATTGTTACGCAACAAACCCCAGCTGTGATGAGGAAACACTGCCTATCTAACCCTGGGACACGGACACTTGTACAAGGGGTAAAGTGACACCCAAACAGGGACACACAAACATTATCTGAGAGAGGACCTCACATACATTAAGGAACCTGAGAGAGAGGACCTCACATACATTAAGGAACCTGAGAGAGAGGACCTCACATACATTAAGGAACAGTGCACTCATAGCAGGTAGAGGAGGAGCAAATGAAGTTTAGTTTAGGATCTTAAAAGATTCTCCTGCCTGTCCAATCAGATGTTCTGTTTTAGCTTGCATTCGTCGATACAAATTTCAAATTGTGTTGAGCTAAAGGAAGCTCTTCAAGATCATGGGGCAAAGAATTTCTTTCTGTGACTCTTTGCTTTATTTAACAGTGTTAATCTCATCATCTCTTCTCTTGAAGTGTTTCTCTAAAGTGTTTTATCCGGCAAATGACTAAATGTCAAAAGACTTGTCTTGGAAACACCAGCAAATATCACAGTTGGCACTTACGACAGTTATCTAGCTTGCCAACAAATGTATTTAATCATATTTTATACAATACATTTGGTGATGTTGCTCTGTAAAAACTGTGCTTACATATGTCATTTCCCACTCCAAGCACAAAACTGCCTGGGAGGCAAAAAAAAAGATTTGATTGCAAAATGACTTTGAGGATGAAACATAAACCAGTGCCCCACAAGGGAATTCTTCAAAAAGTGGTAAAAACCAGCATGTCGTAACTGTTGCTTTCTAGACCAGGCCATGATCGTCTCTCTGCATGGTGCAGTATGGTCGAAATAACTGCCTGTGTGGTGTCTATGACATTTAAAGAACACTAATCAAATCACCCCCAAACAGGCCACAGCCAAAAGACATTTCCGTTGCTTTCGTGCAGGTTTTCATCAAGTCTTTTGTTGTGTGACATATTTATTAATCTCCTGAACAAAGCTGAAACTGAGCCTGAAAATCCATAACAAAATATAAGGACAATTTGGAAAACGATACGGAGCAAATGACAATAAACAACTTTTGTTATTTCAGTCACGTCTGAATGTGAATGTGAATGAAATTGTATGTATGCACACATTTTACCTATGTCCATGTCTCTCAAAATCAACATTGCATCACAAAGGAAAATGTGTTATTACAAAAGACTGGATGCAGATCCAGACTTGTTTGTGTCTCTCAGCCAATGCGTTCTTTCTTTCTTTCTTTCTTTCTTTCAGGGGTATCAAACCTGAACACTTGTTTTCTAATCCCACCAGGGTGTTAACATAGGGCTTGGAAGATGGAGATGGGTTGTACCTATCATGTCCTTAAACAGCTTGGATGTGTTTTCTAAACACTCTTAGCCAGGTATAGGACACAAGGTGCCAGAGGCCAGACACACACACAGACACACACACCTGATCACATGTCAGTATAGAAGAACACTTCCTCCTCCCAAAGCTGGGCTTACTTTAACACAACAAACAGTTTCCTTTTATCCTGACAGATAAAAGATTGTGTAACTAGATTGTGTAACTTACGTAAACGCAAAGAGGGGCCCTTCCACATTGACTTGCAATACTAATTGAGTAAACTATCAAGAGCAACAGCATAGTCAATGCTGTATGCAGCCAAAGACCTGTTTCACAATGACAGGTAAGTTCTGCAGGCTGCTGTACAATACAATAAAAAAATAATCTCTGCAATAGATGATCATCTAAAGATGAAACACTCAATGGCAGTAGCTTTGCTGAATCTACCAGCCTTGACTCTGAAAATTCTGTTCACTCCTGCCTTAGACACATCTAGACACATTAAATTTGTGTCTGATACAGGAGTGAGTCTTTTTAAACAGTAAAATGAAAACAGAACAGTGTCAAGACAGATACAGAGAAATAGAGTATCAGCAGCACGGTTACTACTGGGATTTAGTGGTGAGCAATCCATCAGGAGTTCTCTTCTCTTTGTGTGTGTGTGTGTGTGTGTGTGTGTGTGTGTGTGTGTGTGTGTGTGTGTGTGTGTGTGTGTGTGCGTGTGTGTGCGAGACAAGTGGGGGATGGATTTCAAAGACAGCCTGCTCAGCAGAGGGCTTAAACACAGAGGCAGCACAACATGCTTTGGCCTTGAAGATGTTCCATCAGGGAGGTTGGGATTTCAACTGCCTTCACACTGGCAGAAAGGGGTAAAATCCACATGGAGAAAAAAAAAAACGATAGAAAAGAAACACAAAAACACGTGCGGCCAACTTGACCCAGTTTTGAGTTCCGCATAAATGGACACTTGTCTTCTTTTCAGGTCTGCTGAAACGACTTCTGCAGATCTTCGACTGGCAGGATCCCGACAGCTTCCAGCAGATGTTTTCTCCATGTAAAGAAGCATAGTATGAGCGGAATAGCCCCCACTGACTGTACCACTGGGGCAAGTACACCCACATCCACGCACACACACACACACACACACACACACACACACACACACACACACACACACACACACACACACACAAACACACACACACATACACACACACACACACACATACACACACACACTACCTCATGACTGTTTGAGTTTATATTTCTACCTGGCCTGCACCATTGACGAGAGCAGGCAAGCAGGTAAACAAAAGGTCCTGAAATGCTAGCTGTGTGTGTCGTTTTTCTTTTTCCTTTTTTCGCGAGTGCTACATCCTGTGCCTCACTGTAAATAAAGGAGCTCTTTGTGTGGGGTTCTTTCCAAACCAGAGGGTGTGGATTGCTCACTTCACTGTACACTTGAAAATACACACATATTAACGCACACATACACACAGACACACACGCTTATTGGCACACAGGTAGACAAACACTTAAAACACACACACACACACATATACACACAGGGTAACTGTAGACAGGGGTCAGGTGGAGTTGTGTTTATTAGAGTTGTGGAGTTGTGTTACAGTAGTCTCTCTCTCTCCCTCTTTCTGTTTTTTTACACCCAATAAGAAACATTAACATGACATCTTTAATATACTTCACCTGAGACTGAGTTTGCACAAATAGGCCCTCATCTTAGTAACACACTGCCCCTCTTATGTTAGCGTGTGGTAATAAATCCTTAATTACTCCTGAAGCCTCAGACAACCACAAACAAATCTTGGCATTCTCTTTAAAAAAAAGAATTCTAAAAAATAATTCTAAAAATGTTTCGTAGCATTAAGTTCCTATTATCCTATCCTGTTATGAGCACCAAGCGTGGAGATCTGAGTGGGTGTTACACACCTGATGGGAGATCCAAACATTTTGAAAAGAACTTATTCAGTGTCAGAATCTGTGTAGATGTTGTTATATGGAATATAGAGATGGGTAATGCTTTATGTTTTCAGAAATCAGAGCTCTATTGACTACTTTGTGTTTGTTGTTAAAGACAGACAAGTCTAGACTGAGAAATCCACTCCAAACAAAATAGCAACAGCTGTGTAATTCTAAAAATAGAACAATATCTCATTATTGCAAGGTGTCTCCATCTTTGGCAATAATTTTTCACAACAAATATAGCAATAATATAGCAATCTAGAACTGCTCTCTGCTTTACCCTCTTTTGTGATTAACATTTCATGACAGACCATAATTGACATTTTGAGATATTCCAGAACTAAATAAAGAACATGCGCAAACTGTTACATAACAGCCAAAACAGTCATGGAGTTAGTTACTGTTCTATAGTACGGTACTCCTGACAGCACTGAGGAGATGAACTAAAAGTCACAATAACAAGGTCTAAGTGCAACTTAAGAACGACACAATTTGTGTTCACAATTGGAACTATGTTTTTATGTTATTTTGTATTATGCCATTTGGGATGTTCGTACATTTGTACATTACTTAAAGCCAAACCTCTCCAGCTAGAAAAGAAATGAATAGAAAAAAAGGCATTCTTCACTCTGACGGACAACACCTCACGGATCTCACCAGGGTGACATTCCAAGTGGGCTGTGCACTGTGGCGATCGGTCAGCCAGTGCCGAGGGCCATGATGAATGTCCCCTTTTACGCTGTAAACAGACAGTGGCCATGGTAGCACTAACACGAGAGCCAGCGCAGCGGGAAGCGCCGCCCACCCGGGACTGGACCTCACCCTTGCTGACCCCTATCTGGCAGAGGGCCCAGTCATTACATAACCACTCGGGGACATTTCCCTGATAATCTCTATTGTTCCCCTACCAAACACACACACAAACACACACACACACACACAGATACACATCCACACTAAGCCTAGCGCAGTGCACATTAAAAGAAAATAAAACCCCAAACAAAAACTTAACTAAGCGACAAAGAGTCTGCGGCACAGATCCGAGGCTGCCGCCGAGAGACACCACAAATAGACACAAAAACAATATGATCGGTGATTGTGCAGCGGAGAGCAGACATCGCCTAAGGAGTTTGTGGAGGGATTAACACTCTCCTGCCTGAGATGAAGATGAGCAAAGAAAGTCAGAGAGGAAAGGAGAAGAAAGACAAGACTCTCACAATGGTGTTAATGATCTGTGTGTGTGTGTGTGTGTCTGTATTTGTGTGTATTTGTGAGTGTGTGTGATGCCTGGCATCATGCAGGTGTGTCCTCCGAGAACAGCATGAACCCTGAGGTCTTTCCAGTAGCGCAAAACAAAAAAATCAATTTCCAGCGTTGTTGTTGTGGTTGTTTTTTTAAAAGCCCACCTCTCAGAGTCTTTCTATAAACCTCGGTGCATTTCAACACCATTCCCACCTCCACCCTTCAGTGCATTACCCAAGTGTATTTCAAGTGTATTTCAACATGCAGCCCCATGCAGAGAGTTTCTACTGAGGCCCAGACACTGCAGGGAATGTGGGATGGCCTGTGGCCTTCAAGAGCTTGTATAATGAAGAGTTTGTTTCCCATGGCTGGAAGACACAGGAACTGGGACAGTGATATGAGATGGAGGAGAGAGAAGGGAGAGTGAATACACACACACACACACACACACATGCTCACAGTCATACACACAGACACACACATTCTCACATTCATACACACAGACAGAGGCGAGCCCTGAGGCGACCAGTGTTCTGGGTATACAACCCACCTGACAGAAGTGATGTTTGCAAGGTCCACCCCGATTGGACAAATCCAGCCTGGAGTGGAGTAGTTTCAAACCACTGTGTTTTCTTCTTCCAGTAAGTCACAACATGGGGTGTATTTTCTTTGTTTTTTCTTGTGTGGATGTGTGTGTGTGTGTGTATTCACTCTCCTTTCTCTCCCTAATCCCGTATCAGTGTGTGTATACA
>JAIFZK010000011.1:7147500-7155000 GCA_027481765.1 Tenualosa thibaudeaui
AAAAATTGTACTGGCACTGCACTTCAAATCAAATGAAGTTAATGTGCAAGATGTGCATAAAACCTGATTCATTGTTTATAGGCCCTTGCCTGTTTGCTGTTAGTTTCTTTATTTTTTCTCATTTTTTTCCACCACAGGAGAAGACCTTTGTAAGTCGCTTTGGATAAAAGCGCCTGTTAAATGCATAAATGCAATGTAAATGTAAATAACGTTTACAATTTGATCATAATTTTAATCAATTCTACACAAAAGTACTTAAAGATGTTGACTCACTTTGTTTATTACTTAATTTGGAGCCACCTTACATTCCTGGACGTCTTTCAGATGCAGCACATATAGTGGACAGAATTTACAAAAACTGGCTAGCATCCAAAGTATCTGTTACTGAAACAACATGTCAATTTGTATGATTCTGAACATGGACATCACAAGTCAATGCCAGGGGCCTGTTCTAGCTGCTAAAATGTGTCATGTTGTGGAGTAAGCCATAAAGAGGAAAAAGCAATTGTTTGTCATGCCATCAGGAACGGACTGAGACAAAAAAATCGGCCCACCATAAGATCGAACATAAAATGCATGTGATTATTTTTTTTACATAATGACCAGGAATGTAGTTATAGAAAGAGGCAATACCAGACATTAAATGGTATTGCTGCATAAAGGGGACCTTACTGCATCATAATGGACACAGTGTGAACCACAGTGTCTACCATGTCTTTGTCTACTATGTCTTTATGAACACAGAAACTATGAAAAATGGGAGGCCATGAATGAAAAACTTAAATGCTTATTACAATATGAAACTACAGCCCAAGATTCCCAAAATGACTTGGGAATCCATTTGGGTCTACTGATCTAACTTTCCAGGTTCAATTTAAGGTTGTGTATGGGAGTGGCTATGACACCAAAACAAAAAGCTAAACCTTTTAAAAGTTTAATGGCATGGATTATTTACCTGAGTATAAGACACATGGCAATTAATCACATGATTTTTAGGCCTACAACGTTTTTACACTCACTTTTAAACTTTCAAATTGCTTTGCTGGCATCTGCAGGAACCTAGCTTTCTTGCGAAATTGTGTTACGTAGGCCTATCAATTTGTCAATAATAAGATTTCAGTCACATGCTGAAGCCCCATCCAGCTCTGTTGTGCACACTGCTCCAAGACATCCCAATTATGTACATTTGGTATCTTGGATGTATTGCTGTTAAAAAGAACACACCTTGACCAAATGTTAAAATTCTGTTATCAGCTAACTTGGAAACAGCTAGTTTGTCCACCATCAATTGTATTTTGGGATCAGATTTTTCAGTGGAACGACATTATATCATGGTGGCTAAAACTGCTCTCATAAATGTAACAAGACAAACTAATGTGCTCATAAAGCAAGCCTGTAGAGTTATGGTAACATTATAATAATTTTCAAACAGTTGCCACCACTTCTGTTTAGGTCAGTTTTATCAAGACTTGACAAGTGTTGTGAAAGCAATTGTCCTTACCGCAAGTTCCACACTCATCATACTTTCCAAAGTTTGTATTCCACTCCATCAGCCACCACCTGACATTCACTTACACACATACACACACACATACACACACACACACACACACACACACACACACACTCTCCCCAACATAGGCCTGTAGCCACCTCTTGTACTGCACACATACTGGTAGATTGTGTTGAAGACTTACATACAAGTACAACACTTAAACTGAAATAAACATCTGCAAAGCGAACAGGACTCGTTCCCCTCTTACAGAATTATATCCCTTTTAATACATTTTAGTATTTTCCTTATTTTGGTGATTTTGGTTAGTATGGAAAGTATTTTTTTATATATACATGATCTAATGAAAGAATGTAGAACAAAACATAATGTGGAAAATGTTAAGACTTGAAATGGGTACATCCATTCACTTCAACTCAAAAGTACACAAATATGTGGGGCGTGTGGAAAACATACACAGGATTTGTAGCCACGTTTGTTATGGTGGCACACCTGGCCGGAACACTTGTAGCGCGATAATCCTGCTGCTATGGTATGAAGGTTGCTATGGTGACCTTAAGATGGTAGAGAGCTTCTGGGAGAAAAGTCAGGGCCAATAGAAATGCATTGCAACCACAACCAGACCAGACCAAAGAAACAGCAGTAGCTCCAGCAGTCTTCATCTTCATAATAAAATACACAGCTCTGTCTCTGCTTTGCCTATGAACTATTTTCCAGTATCAACTCTGCTCACTGGGAGGACAGTGCACTGTGTTGACTGTACTAATTAGTAAAGTCATGTTTAAGCCTGCGAAGAGGGGATCTTATGCAATCATCTTATTTTGAAATACACACACACATCATGCCATTATTTGGATGATTAAGTAATTTTAGACAGTTTTGAGTAAGAAATCTTTAGAGGGACCTCTAAGCATGATGCAGCTAAATGAGCAGTGTAAGTGTCAGCATATCAGGCTAAAAAATGAGGACAAATTTTTAGTGTGCATCCAAAGGAGGTTGGAAACACTCCAACTGACCAGAATTGACTTGCTTTAGTAAAAGTTTGAACAGTCATAGGCAGAGTTGAGGTAATTTGGTAAGTCATATAAAGGGAATGGATATTGTTATTTTTCCTTTAGATTTCTGTATTTTTCTATTATCCAAATCTACTGTATATTAGGATAAAACACAAAGAGACACAAAGTCTGAACTGAAGCTTTGAGATACCTCGATCTAGTGTGTTAATTGAATGTCATACCATTGTTGGCTGACAAGTGGATGCCTGCAACAGTGTGTGCACTGTGATTAGATCAGACCACTGATAGTGTTTTGAGTAATGGATGCCAGCTAGCCTAGCTGAGTGTGTAGCATTAGTAAACCTCCCTCTTGACTTCTTGAGCCTCTTAGTCAGTTGACTGGGAGACTATGCTTTTTGGTTGACAGCCATTATAGACTGTATGACAACACAAAGTCATCGAGCACACTCAGAGGAGCTTATTGTAGTTACAGTTTTTAAACCTTCAGACTGCTTGTTTACATACATAGAGATAGATACTTTAGTAATCCAAAGGAAATTTTAAATGTAGACATCCTGCAGCTTGTATGACACATGCCACTAAAATCAGTGGATGGGGTTTGTTTGTTTGTAGGTTTTGCATCATATGCCCTGTGCTGTCAGGAGCACATCACAAGTGGCTTGCCTCAAAAAGGTCAAAGGGTAGGGTAGCCACCGGCCAGACAGCCAGCAGCATTTTGGAGATTAATATGATTTAGCCAACAACTATAGTTCACTTGCAGAGATGCAAAAAAAAAAGTAGGCTAAGAAAAGACAAGGCTATTTGTTGTCTGATAATTGATAATAGGCCTACCATTAACAACTAATGGACTTTGTGTGAAAATCATTAGCTTAATTTAATCTTAAACATGGTTGGTGCCCATTTTCCTGACATATTTGATCACTCTAATGTGAGAATATAGTAGTCCATCCTTTCACGTTTCAGCATTTCCCACTAGAAAACAGACTCGAAGCAAGACGTTAAAAAGACAACAGTTTAGTGCGTGTGGCAGCAGCAGCAGATGTTCACTATTGCACTTGGAATGCAGAAGCACTGACTGTGGAGAGTGCATTGTTTTCAGCTACTTATAAACATTGTTTGCTATTGCAAGAAGCAAGTATCAGAAATTCGGACAAAGATAAAGATGAGGATATCATTTCTAGGTCCGGACAGAGGGCTGGAAATGTACTCTCCGAACAAAATCCGGAAGAATGGCCATGAAGTTAAATATATTTTTTATTTTTTACAGCAGCACATTAATATTAAAATGAAGGGCTAGGGTATTTTGTGAAAAGAGGCTTTGTGTCATTCTCCCTGTGCCTTTAGGACCACATCATAAGTGGCCTGAAAAAAACTGGTTGCTCATGGAAAGAGTTCAATTTCGAATATACAACTATTCAATATCCAATATCCAATACTTTACCCCCGTCTCCCACTGGCCTGACAGCAAACATCTCAAACAGGGCTCAAACAATGATGTCATCTTCTCTGCCTGCTCATCAACAAATTTAATTATTGATATCAACAAGCGCATTTGTTGGAGTCTTCTATAACTGGCATAGATGACAGATTTCCATTTCTTCAACAGTTCATGTCATTGAAGGTAATTGTTGACATTGTTTTGGAATGTGTACATATGTGAGTGTATTGGTATGTGTGTGTTCATCATTCTGCCCTCTTATTGGTGTCTGAGTGTGTGTGTGTGTGTGTGTGTTTGCCTGCCTCACATTAGCAATGCATATTTTGAAACAGCTGTAAAACCGCTCACTGTATAACATCTGGCCTTGAGGGGAAGCCCCTTTTATTGGGGACACATGACTGCGTGCATCCCCCCTCAAAAAATCCCTCCCCCTGGAAACACAGCTGTCAGGTTAATGGGTTCCATGTGAGTGTCAGACCGTCTGTCCATCTCTCTCTCTCTCTTCCTCTCTTTTACTCCACACTCTCTCACTCCTGTTCTTTCTCTCTCTCTCTTTCTCTGTCCCTCACTGTTTCCTCTCACCCACTCCTCAATATCTAGTGCTGAGTTTATAACGGCCTATCTGGACTTCTGTGGGATAGCCACCGGTGGCCTCAGAGTGTACAGACACCCACACACACACAATTCTTCTTCTCATATCCCTTGGTGGATAGTGGCGTTTATTACATAGATGTCTCCTCTTTCTCCTGTGTCCCTGGCTGTCAACAAATATACTAGAGCTTCTTCCTGTATCCCCTGGCACGCACACGCACACGCACACACACACATGCACACACACACACACACACACATTTTCCTTTTAGGATCTATACACACTCACACGTCTCATCTTAGTCCTACACCCATTAGCTAGTGGCATTTATCACATTTATCACTTTGCCACATGCAGTGACTTTCAGCACTTTCAGGTGTCCAAAAAAGCTTTAGTTCTTACAGGTACATTAAGTCTACAGCCATAGCACCATTCAAAGAAGATCTCAGTCAGTGAATGTTATTTTATATATGGTATGACCACTGTACAGAATGTGAAGGTGTAAACAGAATATGGGCTTGTAGTAATGGCATGCACAATGCAAAAAAGGCTGCTGTAGGTGTGTATTATGTGTGTGCATGTATGTATATGATGAGGCTCTGTACAATAGGACAATAAAGACTCTATCTTCCTCCTTCTTGTCTGTCAGTATTTTACACACATACTTCTCTCTCCACCCTTTCCCCCTCAGTCGGCTGTGAGCCATAGTTTCCCCTGTCATCCATCATGTGCCGGGGATACCCCTGGCCCTGTGTGCTCTCTCTTTCTCTCTCTCTCTCTCTCTTTTCAGACTGTTGGGACATCTTACAAGATTCGTTTCCATATGTTGCCAGTGTGATGTCAGCCCAAGTGTCCAGCAGTGTTGGGTGTTGACGCTGGTATCGACCCGTGATGGGGACGTCTCATCCATCACACCTCTGGGGCCTCTAATCTCTGTGGAAATGTGCAGTCACTGGGACCCGGGACACTGAGCTTCAGAGGCAATCGGCGCCCCTGAGGATTCTGGGTAATGAGGCAAGACCAGGAAGAATATCCCCGATGGCTAGTGACAAAACACAGACCTAGCTCCATTTTTTATCCCCTCACCTCTTCTCTTTCCTTGTTCTCCTCTGTCCCGTGTTCTCTTTTCATTCATCTGATTACACATGCTCTTTCCTTTCTTCTTTCCTTTCTTCTCTTCTCCTTCGTCCGCCTGTAGACTCTTTCCTCCTTTCTATTTTCCTTTCTTTGACTGTGTTTGTTTAGCAGTAGGAGGTTTCAAACTGCACTTTCCCCACAGTGAATTTGGTTACACAGAAAGCACAAGATCCTGTCTTCAAAAGACAGTAATTAAGCAAACTGAAGATTTCTGAAAGACACTCCATGATGCAATATAAGGCTGACTAAACAGACAAACCGCACCAACAGCAGTCTGATAGCAGTTGACTCAGGATCTAGCAGACTCCACAACAGAACTAGTGCTTTAGTTACCAGTTGCCCTGGATTTCTAGTAACCTTTGATCTCTAGATGTCAAATATACACCAAGTTTGGCTGGCATTTGGCTGTAGGTGTGTATGTAAAGCAGAACAGAGAGCTGCTTTTGGGATGCTTCTGAAACAAGTTATGCTACACACTGGTACGCCGCTAGTAATTTTGGGCCCTGGACAGAAAATAATTTGGGGTCCCCCAAACATTGATTATAGTATTAACATGTTCTTTGGGACCGCCTGTCAGGGCCAGGCCCTTAGAACCTTAGAATCATCCTAAACTACCCCTCACCCCCCACCCCTGGAGGCGCTCTTGGTTGCAAATGTGGGCTAGGCTCACTCTAAGGAAGAATGTGCTGCCATCTTCATAACTGAAACCTAGCTAGATGCGACGGTCACAACTCTAGACTTCATACCAGACTAACAGCTTCTCTCTGGATGCTCCGTGAACTGAAATTGTCTCTAAAACAGCTTATATCATAGCATGTAAAATTGATATATATTTTTTCTATCTAAACATCTATAAAAGATAATGTGGACAGGATGAAAAGGGCTTGGTGGAAATATAGGACAATAACCTTCCTCTGGTGTGACTATGTTCAGTTTCATGTCTTGTGCTCTGGGAACGAGGTCAGAGTAAGTTCAGACAGTGGACACCGTCCTCAGTCCCATTTCAGACAGACCCCCCTCTATCTGCCTCCCAGCCCACGGCACCGTAAAATCCTTCCCAAAGGTCTGAGAATGGACCCCTTTTCCACACAAAGGCCTTTATGTGTTATGATATATAAGGCTTATATAGTGTACACGGAGTAGCCCATTAAAATATCAGATGTCACGGGGGCCACTGAGGGCTGCTCTGGAGCGCATATGGTCCTGATGTTCGGAACTGGGCTTAGAAGAGGTGACTGGCTGGGTTTCCAGGGTTAGGGTGGTGGTGGTGGGGATCGGGGGTGGGAGGGGCGCTGCAATAGATCAGTCTGACTTGGATCGGACCTGTGCGAGGTCAGGATCAGATCTTGCCTGGTTGGGGAACAGGACTGGTACAGCACCAGGTAAGGATGAGATCAGCTCCATAGGCCTGTCTTCCAAAGCCTTCCTGTATCTGTTTGACTACTTTAGACAAACATATGGTAATAAGATCACGTAACAGGATATGTAAGGGCTCATGGTAAATTAGTTCATTTACACAGAGGATCTCTCCTCCAGTTCTAGCAGGGTATCCTCACGCCAGCTACCGATGGCATCATTCAAAACAATAGGCGTCACTGGAAAGTTAAAAAGCTTTTAAGGTGCTATTTCCCAAAGCTGTGTTTATTCCTTGTTTGAATAGTTTGGACTGATCCTGGCGATAAGATTATTCTTTTAGGCTTACTATTTATCTCTGACTCCTGGGCTGGGCTGGGCTGGGGTGAGGATCTGGATACAGGTCTGTCTGCAAGCCTCTGGAGCCTGCAGGAGGGAAGCGCCTGGAGCT